>VUQG01014401.1:0-14700 GCA_015106755.1 Etia nguti | reverse complement strand
CTTTATAATTACTGCTGCCATAACAGACCGCACAGGAAGCAAGAGAGATGAATTTCTTTTCATACTGAACTAAAAATGTTTTTTACTATAGTGTGTTTGTAGCATATCTACATAGGTGTGCATATGTGTTTATTGGGCCAGTGTAACCGAAAGGCCTTGAACACACACACACACACACACACACACACACACACACACACACACACACACACACACTCAGGTTTCTCAGTTTGATGTAATGAGTTCATGGAGCCCCTTCTGTTCCAATTGTAAATGTGAGTGGCCCTCAGCACTGAGGTTTTAGCCTCACGCACTGTGTCAATACCTCCTCATGTCTGTGTGAAAGGCTCGATGACTTGGCAACCTGCCACTTGTTTGACTTGGTGGGACCGACAAGATCATCCTCTGCTGAGAGCAAATAAGACCCAGTCTCTCCATCCACCTCCCCCACCAGCCCCCCACCACCAGGCTGGCCTAGAAGGGAAAAGTCATTCCCCGCGCTCTGGCTAGCTTGTGGTCGTTGCTTTTCCACCTGCTTTCAGACACTGGTGAGAAAACATTTGACAGAACGCTGAGAAGACATGAGTCCTCTCCTCACACCTGTTTGGAGCTAGCTGATTAAAAAAATCTCAGATCTTATAAATCAAATGTGTTTATGACCTAATGTGAGTCCAAAGAACACAAACAACATCCAGAGGTTATTAATTCTCGCTCATATGTGAGAAAAAAATGTGATTTTTGGCTGTGAAGAAACCACAAAATAATTCAGTTATACAGCGCCTATCCACAACAACACTCACCTCACTTTGTGTTGGAGAGGGTCACCTGATCCATCCCAAACTACAAGCTTTATCAGAAAACTTATAGCTTAAAGTTTGATGTCTAATCTTAAAAGCAGAGAGGGTGTCTGTCTCCTGAATCCAAACTGGGAGCTGGTTCCACAGAAGAGAGGGCTGATAGCTGAAGCCTCTAACTCCCATTCTACTTTTAGAAACTCTAGGAACCACAAGTAAGCCAGCAGTCTGTCAGAGAAGTGCTCTGTTGGGATTATATGATACTGTCAGGTCTTTAAGATAAGGTGGGGCCTAATCAAGAGGAAAAGTATTTTAAATTCAATTCTGGATTTTAAATGGCGCCAAAAAGAGAAGCTAATGTAGAAGAAAACTGATCTCTCTTTCTAGTCCCAGTTAGTCATCTCAATGTGCATTTTGGATAGACTGAAGGCTTTTCAGGGAGCTTTCAGAGCAGCCTGATGATAATGAATTACATTAGTGGAGCGTAGACGTTGTAACATATTAAAACACGGGATGGTGTGACACCAGGTAAATACAGAATTAGGAATGTGGAGAATGATACTGTCATTCAAATGGAAACCTAATTGTTCAGTGATCTGGTTCCTGCCAGGCAAAAGTGTGAAGCGTTGTTTTCGGTTTCATGTGGATTTCCAACATGTCATGCTTTATTGTGAGGTGTGTGTACTAGCAGCCATGTCTGTGACCCTTCGGAGGTGCCAGTCGCCTGTCAGTGAGCCAATGTAAGCCGATTAGAGGTGGGCGACTAACAGGTTTAGGCTGCATCTGTTTCTTTTTTTTTCTGCTGCCAAAAATGTCGCTGAGCTCGCCAGCGAGCCATCTCGTCTCTGAGAAGTCCGTCACTCTGACATCACCTTAGTGATAGAATCTAATTTGCTCTTTCATGGGCCTTTATCGTATTTAGACTTGGCCAAAAAGCCAGCTAGTTTTTGGTGGTGATCCCTGTTGGCTC
Organism: Etia nguti; assembly: GCA_015106755.1. Lineage (NCBI taxonomy): Eukaryota > Metazoa > Chordata > Actinopteri > Cichliformes > Cichlidae > Etia > Etia nguti. Next base: position 12,936 of record VUQG01014401.1, on the reverse strand, counting down.
GGATAAGATGTGCCCATGAACAGACCAGAGCTCGGAGCAACGGTGTTCGCCTTTCAAGCAGCCTGACTGAGAATCCTCCCCTTAACATTGCCGCCTGATGAACATCTGGCATCGCATTAATGGCCGTTTCCATGCTTTTACAGCATGCCAACTATTTGCTTTCCAGTTGCCTCTGAACCTCGAGCCAATACTCAGATTAAGAGAGGTTTTGGGGTGCAAACACCAGTAAAGGTTATTTACCAATAAATAAAAATAAATGAATAAATAGAAAAAACAGGTGTAATTCAGAGCTTAAAGCTGTCAATAACTGCAAAATTTGAGCACATTTTTGAAAAAGTGGCCCCAACTTCACCCCTCATCCTTCCTTAATACTATGGAGCTGTTACATTACACCCTCCACCCCCCTTAACCAATCTCTCCCTACAGGCAAGACCCTGTTGCCCCCGATGACAGTGGAGCCCAGTTCTGACGGGTTGGTACAGGTGTCAGGAACTAAGCGGACAGATGGCAGGGGCCAAAGGCGAACAAACAACAAGGGTGCACTTCTTTACTCATCTTCTGGTTGGCTGGGCAGCCTGTCGCAGGACGAGCAGGACCCCCCCCCCAGTCCACCCTCTTTTGCCATGTGACCACAGGCTCGGAGACTTCAGAGGGCAGATTGAGTTACACCTGAGCAGAACCGAGGCTTTTAAATTTATCTGTTATCTTACAGGACGGTCACTGGAGGCGATGTTCTGCAGAAGGCCTCAAAATTCTGATGATCGAGTGATTTCTAGGAAGTGCAGAGCTAAAAACACCACAGCAATGTCAGTCTAACAACAAAATCCCAAAACAAGACTTGCGCAGATTGCAGTTCTAAATGATTTATTTCGTTCATCTGAATGCAAAGCTGCTTTTCTTTGCCTGTGGTTAAGGCCAGACTAACCATATCCAAAACCTTAAGCTTCAGAGTTTCACTTTGATCTTTGTTCTTGCTCCTTCCTGCCACAAAAAAACGGGATGATTTTCCCCACTTTAGTGAATTATCTTACAAACATTCAAGACTGCTAGTTAGAAGTGAGCACAGACACAAAGAAACATCTTATATTTAATTAATTACACAAATCCTTCCTTTCCTGTCACACGCAGTGTGCTGAACATATTCTAGATTTATAATAAATTATTGTATTTGATGATTCATAGAAAAAAAGTAGTTTATAGGAGAGATTGCACATCTTGATTTTCCTTCCCCAGGACCTTGCTATGATGGACGGTCCAGACGTGCCATTAACCGCACAAGGCACCGGAAAAAGACTGAGGTAATGGGGAATTGTCACTGTTATGTTTTTTTGCTAAAAGGCTTAACCTCTTAGCATCCATCAGGTCACCTAGGATTAGTGTTCAGTTAATGTCCACCCATTTTCATTGAAGTTTTGCCTGTTTGGAAGATCAAATGGAAAACTTTAACACAAAAAACTAACCCCAAAATGTCTGACACCCCATTTGAAATGTATTATCTCCTACTTTATATTTAAAAAAAAGCTATTCAGCATGTGGCTAAAACCAAACCAAGCCCTAGATGAGGTGCCAGTGACCTAAAACCATAGGAGAGCCATATTATTCCATTTATTTCTGAGCAAAATAATTTGTTTTGGGAGCAACGATGAAAGCAGTAGTGAGAAAAATAGCCTGCTTAATGAATTGCTCTTCATGTCAGGATTGATTTTCCCCCGGTCTCGCCTGCTTTTGTCTGAACTCCTCTTCCGCTCTCTGTTAATTTACCTTCTGCCCCCTTCGTCTCAGACTTGCAGGACTTTTGTTATGAGACCCGGTGTGTGTTTTTCTTAGCGCCTCGTTCAGTTTCAAGTGTTCCTCTCCTCCACTACCGTTCAACAGCTCCCCTTTCACCAACACTGAAAGGAATGCAAACACACATCAAAAGAGGCCCTCTCATTTTGAAGATTTCCAGGCTTTGCTCTTCTTACTTTCTTCCTTCCTATCTTTCAGTGAATGCGATCCGTATGCTGGTAGGCTCTCTTTCCTGGCAGCGCGCACACACACACAGTCAGTTTCTCACACCAACTGCTGTCCCACACTCTGCTCACTTGGCAAACACAGGACAGACGGATAAGTGAGGTCTCCAGCCCCTATGCCACCTGCAGACCTCTCTGCTCAGGTTTCTGACGGTGACACTCATGCAGGTTAACAAAACAACTAAAATGAGCCAAAATATGGTTTTGTTTTACATATTTTTGGATCTTTATCACAGATTTTGTTTTGGAGCCATGATTAAGATTAAAGTCTTTTAATCTTTTTTTGAGGTACTTGTGTTTTAGACTTTGGATTGTATACTACTCTTCATATTTCCTTATTTGTCACCTTTAACATCTTTAACCCTTATGAGTACCTTCTGATCTGCCATCTTTTTGGTTCAGGTTTGGCTACATTTAGGTGACTAAGCATGTAAGATTAAAGCTGTCCTAATCAGCATTCAAAAGGGTGATCTGACAGGGATTACTCACACAAGCTGAGAAAACTGCTAAGCCATTTTAAGTTTGCTTAAATAAAAAAATGAAGTCAGCTCTACAGCGTGACCAGCGGTGGATAGCACTTTTATTTCTTGTTACCGGGACAGTGTCCCACATTTGTATTGGCTCTAGTTAACAGAAGTCAGAATACTTGGCTCTAATAAGAAACATGCGGCTCAAAAAGAGACATGCAGATGTATGGATGCATTCCTATTGAAAGATGGTTACCAGACAGAACAGCAGCTCAAATAACGGATGAACAACTACTGAGACAGAAAATGGGAAGACATGGTTGGAAGAAGGCTATTTTATAAGAATCTTTCACGTATGCTTACTGTATTTACTTAACAGTCAATCTGCGAAAAAAAAAGAATCCATTCGTTTTTTAGTTTTGCCCTTCAAATGATCAATGCCAATCTGTATTCACGCACCATATGCTAGCATGCCTTTAGATAAAGCTGGCTGGCTTGGATCAAACTCACAATCTATTGTTTAAAGTGCAGTGACACACAATGACCACTAAATCATCTATGTGATTTCTTGATAATTGTATATAATTTATATTTTTACTAATTTACTCTCCGTAGGCACGGAATAAGTTTTGTGTTTTTTTTAGGTTACGTAGGAATTCTTCAGCTGTCAGATCTAATTTGCAGGTAGACAGGTGTATGGTGCGTGGAGGGGAAGTGCTGGTGACGGGTTCACCACAAGTTTCTTTTTTCACTGTGCTTCAGTTGCATCCCCTAAATATTCTGATCCAGAGAGCTCACGGCATAATTTGGACATAAAAAACATATGGTTTCCCCCTCTCATGGCCAGCTCTAACCACCTTGGCTGGACTTTCTCCTTGACTCTGTGACAGTTTCATAAGTAACCTTTAATTTAACTTCCCAGATGTTCTCTCCATGAGAGCATTTTTCACTTACCAAATGCTTCCTTCCTGAGACTATTCAGCTCATTTTTAGTCTTGGCTGCAACACTACCTAACAGTAAAATGGCAGTCATTTTTAAACCACACTCTAAAACTTTCACCTTTGGTTCACCACATTTGAGATTGTATTCAGGCAAATGTCCATTACTTAAATGTTTTAACTTTTTGATTTCTGCATGTTGTTTTTGGTGCCAGAGTAAAGAGCATGTATAGGTCATGGTCATGTAAAAGTAAAGTCATGGGGTAATAAACCCTACTCAAAGGGCTTATTCTCAGTTATGCTTGTTAGGTACCAAATCTTGAGATTTTGTGGAAAACTTACAGTTCTTTGACCAAGTATTATACCTTTATAGTCATAATAACCAATACCAATAAGAGGGGTCACTCAACTGCGTTGGCCCTCTTTCTCCCAAGAGTTTATTTCACTTGAATTTACAGTTTTGGCTGTGTTTTCAGCCATGGCAGGATGCTATTTTCAGTGACATATCTCTAAAAACCCAACATTTCCCTTAAAAGTTGGTGATCAAAGATCAAAGGTAAAACAGGATAAGACTGAACTTTGGGATGACCATTGAATGGTAACGTGGCTCAATCTGTTATTTATATGAGAAGGCAACTGTAGTCCACCATATGAAATTAAAAATATGAAAATATATCAGAGTTGTTTTTTTTCTTTATTCTTCCCATATGTAGCTACAAATCTGTTACAAACTAAAAAACAAAAAAACTCTTGGGATACAATATTAACAAATATTTGACATCATGCAAAATGCAGATGTCTTGTAAAACGGAAGATGTGCACTTGGTACCTTTAAAAAAAAAAACTCAACTCCTTTCATAACTCCATAAAACTACATGTGGTTGATGTTGTTGTGACAAAATCTGTACCCCATCAGTGCAAAACAGTCTGTATCAGACTAGGAATGTTTTTGTTGACAGATGATATGCCAAAATGGACGGCGACTACAAAGACCTTTGGGAAAAGACAAGTTTAGACTAGGACAGGACACATTCTCCATGGGTGAATCACTTCTCTGTGGAGAAATGTCTCCCTGTGAGGATTTGAAGCTCAGGTCTGAAGGATCATGAAAGCAGTTGAGAAGTGAGAGGCCTGACAGCAGCACGTTATCCATTAGTCTGATTCCGAGGTCGAAATTACCACAGGCTGTCTCAGGTCAGTCAAGCAGAAAGGCGACGATTGCCACAATATGCTTTCTCATTGCCAGGGTGAAGATTGTCTTTAGGATTAAGCACTAAACTTGGCGGCGCTACTTTCAGATTTTCGCTTTAAGAGCAATTTAACCCCCGGTGAATCAAAGGAAACCTGCAAATAATTTCTTATATCAATTAAGACCACTATGGCTCATATGTGTGAACCCTGTTTTCAATCACAGGCATGTAAATCAGGGATTACTGAACTATTTTCCCCATTGCATTCCATGTTTGTATGAATCTACTATCCATTCCAAATGTTTACAATCTGCACAATTCACTGCGGGAACCAAATCCCTCACCAAAGACCAAGCATCCAGTGGATTACAGATGATACAGAGTAATGAGAAGCTAACAACTGATGTAATATAAAAGGCATCTAAAACAGCAGAGAAAAAAAAGCCCTGTGGATGAGTTCTTACTCCACCCCTGAACCTGACCTTTCTGGTAAAGGCAATATCCTGTGGTTGATCTCTTTGTCTCTCTCAACCAACAGAAAACAGATGTGGAGCTCATGGCCTATATAGTACATGGTCCCCAGCTGGAGGGGAAGATACATGGATGTGATTTTTTTTTTTTTTGGTGGTCCTGACACTGTCAAAGGCAAAAAAAGGGTCTGCCTCAAATTTAGGTGTCACTCACATTCTTATATTTTCTTCCTGTTAAAAGAGAGTTTTTCTTTCCCACTGTCGCCAAGAGCTTTCTCAAAGTCGGCCTTTGATCGTTGGGGTTTTCACCATATTGTTTTATATAATATATTGTATATAAAACACCTTGAGGTGACTGCTGTTGTGGTTTGGCGCTGTATAAAAAATGAATTGAATTGTTTTGTTCTCTCTTGGATGATTACATAAAAAAGGGACAAAAAAATATTTTCCACACATTCTCCGGCTGTGCAACCTTACAGCTTAGCTGCAAAGTGGGAATGCTTTTATTTTTGCAAGTATTTATTTTTTTGCAAGAATAAATGTCACAGAACTGCCAAATTTATCACAATTCAGGGAACAACTTTGTCTTCGCCAAATTTCACAGCAAGTTATTTTTTAACATTTTTAAGTTATTTTAGCCAGTGTGTCTCCACCACACTGGTCTACAGCAAGCATGAAAATCATTAATCAAACCATTAACTGATAAGCTGACGAGTTAGAAAGTTCTCATTGCTTACATATCTCAGCTGAATGAAGCTGAGCTGAATCTGTATCCATGTAATGTATGTTTTAAAGTCCCAGCTGTCACTGATGCCACCATGCACACTGCTGAGTCGAGCCTCCCACTCTGAAGCATTTGGCTGGGGGTCATTTATCCTAAACGTGCTGTTAGCACTCACTCCCGACCGCTCCAGCTGTCAATGACCTCGACCACGACGTCAGCTAAACTGCCACTGCGCACGTCTGTGTTCGGATGCTCCAACTAGCCAAAGTTGGCATTTGCTACACTCAGGTTTCACTGCGGTGCGGCTTCCACATCGTTGCGGTGAGTTTAGTAGAAGTGTGTGATAGCTGACAGTCTGCATGTGTCTGCATTGGCCACTCATGCCAACTGCTGCCAATTCACAGTCAAAGCTTTAGTGACAGCAGGGGGATTCCCATTGAAGTTTGCTGTGTATGTGTGTTTATGCAGGCATTCAAAGCAGCTGTCAAAGCGCATCATCAGATGAGATCTTAGTTGACCGGTAACAGTTATCAGGACCTAAAGTGCATTTTTTTTAGTGTTTAAATATTTTCACGAAAACTAATAATCACACTGTTAGTTGCTAATTTCTTATATTTTTAGTAGTCCACACTCCCGGTTTGTCTTGTAGACTTTCAGTTAGTTACTCAGACATCTCCGCTACTCCAAAAAGAGCCTCAAAACTTTCCAACTGTTCAGAAGCTGAGCTGTGGTTCCTGATTGATGCTTATGTGTAGAAACAGTAGACCATCCCTTTCCTTGTGTGCTTTTATGTGGGTGCTTCAAACTCTAAAAGTACTAAATGGGTAGCTCAAGGTGAGCCAAATGGCACCGTCCTCTAAATGCAAGGATTAGATTTAGTGTTAGAAAAACCACTTTAATGAAGCTGCATTCTTTAACCTGGAGCGTGACCTTCTTATGTCAGGCCCGTATGAACAGTAATGTGCGCTTTGCTGTTAAACAACCTTTTTCAGCCGTCTTCACCTGAATTTTTTCACCCTGGAATCCGCTGCTGCTCTGCAGCCACCTTTTGACATTACCGGGTTCACGCTCAGATCAGCCTGACATTACAGATGTTTTGCATGTGAAACAAATTAGAACAAAAATGGGCCCTGAAGATAACACGGCGAGGTTTTCATCCTACTTTCTCTCTAACGAGCTGATTACAAAACACAAGCAGACCTCATTTTGGACCCAAGCCACAGAGAGAGGAGAGGATGGCAGCAACAGAAACGCCATGAGGGAGGTGGGGAAGGTTTGGAGGAACTTGCTGAAGACAACCACATGTCTCTATATCCTAGCTCAACTCTGAGCTCCGACTCTTGTCTCCGGCTTCTATCTGAGAGGAGACTGTGGCCTGGCACTGAGTCAGCGTGATTTGGAATCTAATATTTCCCATCATATGGAAACGTAAGAAAAGGAGCCTGGCTGCCCTGCCCTTAAGGCTGCGTTGACTTTGTAGCTATGGGAGGGCCTGGTGTAAATCATAACTTACAAACTCCCTGCCCTCTCCCCTTCCCAACACAAACCCCAGAGTTAGGAGCACAAACAGATCCCCCTCCTCTCTCTCTTTCAGCATGATGGCTGCATTTTGCTGCGAGTGGCCTCTGCACAAACCCCGATCTCTGCCTCTGCATCAGATTAGGGCCAACGGCAAACATCACACACAATACTGCATTGTCTGTTAGCCTGTGTCAGTCTATCTCACAGCTCGCAACCACACAGAAAAAGCCTGCTGGGTGTTTAATGAGGAAGTGACAATGATACAGTGAAGGGAAATCAGAAATCCTCCTTATCGATGGCACTAACAGCTGATTCCACAGCCAGTTGGGGGGTTAACATGGACTGAAGAAAGCATGCATGAGCTTGGAAACATTACTATGCCTTCCCATGTGGTTTCCATTTGTTAACAATAAACAGGACACGATCACCACTTTCTACAGGCTAATATATTTTAGGAAGACACTTCAACTTAGTCTGAAGATGTGAAGTTCAATCGTTAACCTTTTTTTATTTGCAATACACAAACACAGTATGAGAATGCAAATGTCCAATTTTAGTCTGGATATTAAACACCGCGACAACATTTGATTGTGCCTGTGTAAAAAAAATACTATTTCCTAAAGTGTGAACAGGTCAAAGGTCGACTATTTCTGTGTGCTGTGTGCTACATTTAATAAAAAGCAACTGTGGACAATATCCGAAGCTGATTTTCTGTAAGAGCTACATGTGCAGAAGAGTGCAGTGCAGTTTAGGTGCCAACTTTCTGTTTAGATCTATAAACGCTAGCTATAACAAGAAGGGACCATATCTGAATGAAGTGAGTAAGTTTTCATCTGATCATAGCTGAAATGCTTAGCAGTCTGCCTCTGTAGACTGTATGGGAGCATCACACAGACACAGTTACCTGCTAAATAAAATTCTAGAAGCTACAGCCATCTGTCAGTCAAAGAAGCCACACACCCCTAATGATGCAAAATATAAGCCTTAAAACAATTTAAACAGGTGAGTTAAAAATATCACACCAGTACAGTTGTTGTGAAGGGGAAGATTAGCTATAAAGACTGAAAATAATTTGCTGCTCTCATGGGAAGTTGGACATCACATGGAAGTCTATGGGGACTGACACACTGCTGGAACCTTAGGTGGACGTTAAAGGAACTGCACCTGTTGATGTTTCCATGTTGGTTTTATTTTTCAGCTCTTGAGGTTACTGCTTGTAGCTGACAAAGGCTAATAAGGTCCGGTAGTCTAACATTTTTCTAACGGTCCAAGCCAGTGAAAACATTTTTTTGATTTAATGACGAAAGAGAAAATGGAACAACACTCTTATTTTAATGCTTTTTAATAAATAAATGTGGGCTTGAGACAACACTTCATCACAGGACTAAATTAAAAATATTCAGTGTTCGGCTTAAAAAAAACACATCCAACCTGTCACTTTCTATTGTCCACAGAGTTTATCTTGCGGTGAGATAATAGAATAAGTTTCCCCATCCCCCCCCTCCCTTCCCTCAAATGAACTGACCTGTGGTGACCTGGGTAGGGTTTCCCCGTAAGACCCCCGCTCTGTGACCACCATTGTTCCTTTGTAAGCTGATAGACAATGATGATGTTAGACCTGAAACACTTTTGGGAAACCAGGCTTCAGATGAGTCAGTGGAGAAGCGTCTGTGAAGAGTTTGACCGGGCTGTGTGTATTTGTCCACCGCTGCTGCTGACGACACATCGTGCATCACACCAAGTACAGTGTATACAAGAGTGGATGTGTTTAAGTTTTCCTCCCTCTTTGGAGAGACTCGAGCTGGCCGAGGTAGAATTACATGACAGATGAAGGCGATCGTTAGACCCCGTTGGCTCAGTTTCCCTGAAACAACTTATTTCCGCTGCAATCGTGTTGAAGATGAAGGAGAAAGGCTGCAGTGATTGATGAGGTCAATCGGCCTGTAATGAGCTTGTCAGTTATTTTACTGCACAGCCCTTAAAATGGCTTGTTAAAACTACATCATCCTGCATTTTCACATGTGTTCTAACAGGCCATGTGTGCTCCTTTTGAATGTGGCGTGACCTCTGTTTCTGTGCCGGGATTCGAGTGCCCACTCGTACCCGCTCTAGTGTAAAGAGGAGGGAAACCAGCCCGGATATGATGTGAGCCTCTTTAACCTCACGCACTTGAGTCAGAATTGAACGGGACGCCTCGAGGGGAGAGAAACAACAAGTGTTAAAACAAGCGGGGATTGTCCTGCGCCGCCCGCCATGCCAGAAGCAAAGGAGACGGGATTCAGTGAAGGGCTCTACACATGAATGTAAGCGGCCATCTCTCTCTTTCGCTCGCACACTTTCCCCTCCGTCTGAAGTGCAGGCTGACTGTGAAAGATCGCGGCGGCGGCGCTCAACGCTCACTGCCTTTTACTGCCGCTCTAAACGCCCATTAAAGTCTCATCAATTCATCCCTGCACATTTTAGTCCTCAGCACACCTCCCCACCCCGTCTGTCTGTGGGCTGCGGGCCTCACAATGAGTCTCATCATCACCAGAGTGTCTAACAGATTTCATTAATTACAATATCAGACATTTCTCACTCGATCCACGTGTCAGCTTTGAGCTACATCTACACATTTCATTATGTTTTATTTGTAAATCATAATCATTAACTTGGGCTTAGCAAATTGAAATACAACAAACCAAATTAATTAATTTACAGCAGTTTTTTTTGTGATGCTGAAAATCAATCGCTATATATTTAATCCCTGCATACAACCCTATACTAACACACAAACACACATCTTGCTCTCTAAGAGGTGTGTGATCGCACTCAGCACAACCTCAATAATGTGAATATTTAACAATTATGTTTTTTTGTCTTTTAAAAGAGAAAGAGAAACTGATAATGAAACTGATGCTGATATCATGTTTTCTATATTTTTAAAAAAGCACAATGGCCGTGACAGACACAAAGACAAAATTGCGAGTTTCATTTTTTTTTGACCCCTGAAGTTTCAAAACAAATCACTTTTATTTAAACAGCACACCACACGGCGTGAAAAAGAGGGAGAAATAAAACCATAACGGCCACGTCGATATGATAATCGGAAGAACTCAAGGAAAATATATAAGTGGAAATGGCATAAAAAAAGAACATTAAAGACTGAGAATGGACAAAAATCCTGAGACGCCGCAGGCTGAAGTGAAAAGAAATAAAAAGTGAAAGGCACCTTAAGTTGTCAGTGACGGGACTCTCACAGGGACGGTCGCCTCCGGTTTTAAGGCGAGCTCAGAGAAGATGTTAGCAGGATGACCTAAAGCTGGTTTCAAACCCAGCTTCTCCAGAACCTTACAGAGCATCATGCGTGCTGCCTCCTCCACGCTCTGTTCAGGCAGATCACTCACCTAAAGCACACGGAGTGTGAATGCGTCGGAAGCTGAGTACTTCCTGCTTTATGCTCAGACTGGTCGATTATTCAAATTTTAAAATTTCACTTACAGTCTGTTTGATTAATTTTCTCTTTAAAGATTAAATTTGTTTTGCGCACCTTAGCACACCTCTTACCTCTACAGTAGTGTGTGTTCACCTCTCCCTAAAAGCTTGAACCTAATCACTGTTTAGTTCAGCTCAAGCCAAGATGGTTTTTAAAACACCCTTCAGTCAGTGAGATCAACAAGAAATAAAAGTTTTAGAAGGAACGATGTGGAAGGATCATTAACAGTTGTCTGCAGTAGATTCTGGATGTATCACATGGTTTTCAGCTTCAGCTCTTAAATTTTAGGTTCTTGGGCCTAAAGTTCAACTTATAAATGTGAACTTGGAGCAAATCTTGAACTGAAAATATCTCACCCTGACTCGGTCCAAAATTCATGTGTGAAAAAAACTTTGCAGAGCTGAGCGGGGAGAACATGACTCACGATTTTCTATCTACATTTAGTTCATCAGTCAGGGAAAGAGCTTCAGCTGGTGACGGACTGCCTGTCAGGAGCCTGGAGGACATTTCCCGGTAGCCCGAGGGTCATTTTGGCTCGCTACAAACTCGAACGGCAATAAAGCAACAGGCAGGAAGGAGTTAACAGGCCTCTCACAACCCACTCATCAAGATCGACTCCCGCTCTCGCACACAGACTCTCTCGCTACAATGTCCACGACGCTCAGGCGCGCACATACTTCTGCTTCTCTGCCAGTGATGTTTACGTTTTTGCCAAAAGAAAATGAAGGGAGGAGGAGGAGAGAGAGAAAAGAAGAAGAAGATGACAAGGGCCCAAAGATGCAGTTAAAGACTGAAATGACAGTCCCGAGGCCAGCTCAGTGAAAACAGGAGCGAAAACACACACTGAATATATGGGTGTAGTTTTCAACTATTTTTCATAATCCTTTAATATAATCATTTGAACAATTTAGCTCACTTTTGTATCTTCATCTGCTTTAAAAAATACAATAAAATCAAGTAATTGTTTTGTGTCTATTAGCTAATATTGTCAGATTCCTCTTGACTCTTTTTAGTGGTACCTCCACAGCCTTGGAATTCTTTCAGTCCTGAAATTTGAGTTTTCTAATCCACATAACTTTCCAAAACAGGTGTCTAGTACCTGTTAGATCAGCATACTGTTATTACATATTATATGCTGTAACTGCAAATAACAACATTTTTGAAATATTGTCATTTTTGAAAATTTGAAATGTATTCAAGTATTGATTTATTAACAATCTCAATGCAGCCTTTCCCTGTAAATCCCTACACTTTTTTTTCAGTGCAGATCATTGGGGGGAAAAAAGAGACAAAAGGCATAATAAACATAGAGATGAATTGGACAGCTAATTTTTTTCCACGTCCCAATTTCCATGGCAATTTTTAAAAATTGTAGCCTAAATGGAGTCAGATTCTTAGCCTAAATTGCCTTTTCATTATTTCTTTTTCTTCTGCCAATCCACCACCAACAGCCAAGCATCCACGCATCCATCCTCTGGAGGTTCTGTACACTTTCTGGATTATAATCTGGATTATAATCAGCTAACTGAAGTGATTGAAGGCACATATTCAAAGATTTGATGGCAAAGTGTTCATCAGTACGTCTGCAAAGTGTTGTCTGACGCTCCCTGCAGCAGTTCAGGGGTTTACACGGCACTTAAGGGAGCGAGCAGCAGCTATCCTTCATCCACAGCAGCTAAATTCCAGTGCAAACATTTTTCCGCTCAACCACAGAGGCCTCAGAAGCCCCACACACACACACACACACCCCACAGCTACTGCATCCCGACGCTGGCCGCACTTTGTGCCATCACGAGGTGACAGGCCGCTGAATGGCTTCATTGGTACAGTGCAGACTGTGAGAGGCATTCTCTCTCTGTCTTTCAACTTTTGAGTTTACTCAGCAGGAGTGAGTGGTTGTGGTGTTGGAGAAGGAGGAGGAGGAGGGTGGTGGTGGTGGTGTAGGGGTGCTCCTCCCCCTCCTCAGAATCACTTCACCCTCCAACCCTCCTTTCTGCCCCTGTACGCTAGACTTCATCGGTATTTGCTTTAAAAAAAGAAAAGAAAAAAAAGAAAAGTACCCCCTCCTCCTCTTCTTCTTCTTCTTCCAACACACACACACCTACACACACACACACACACACACACATCTAAACACT
>VUQG01014400.1:22006-45405 GCA_015106755.1 Etia nguti | reverse complement strand
TGATTCAAATGGCTAAATTACCTCCTCAACATGTCTTGAAGTTCTCCAGAGGCCTGGGAATGAACTAATCATTTGATTCAGGTGTGTTGACCCAGGGTGATATCTAAAACCTGCAGGACACCGGCCCTTGAGGCCTGGAGTCCCCAGATAGATAGATAGATAGATATCTCAGCATTATAGTGGATTTTTTCTGTAGGTACGTCATAACTGCAAACTCTTCTGAAACACTATACTATAACCTACCTCATAACCTAAGCTGTAACCTAAGCCGTAGCCGTAACCTGATGTAAATGTAACTACCCTTGCCCTGACACAGCTGTGAATGCTGGTAACAAGCTACATCGTAAGCTTCAAATAGTCGAGAGTAAAGTCTAAATTATTAAGCTTTTAGACACCTGCAAACAAATTTTTTTGACAGGTGGGTTAGGTAGCTGTTCCATAGTGCAGGTAAAGGTCAAAGTCTGATTGACTGCTGACTTTTCTTTTCTCTTCTCTTTATTTTTATGTATGATCTCTTATTTCTGCACTTTTTAACTCTACCAAAGACTCCGTGTGATTGGTTCAGTTCGTGTGTTAGCAGGATTACTAGTTAGTATGACAATTTTAAGCCTGACTTTAGAGGGATTTGTTTTTGGAGTTGATCTGGATCCAAAACCTTATCCAGAACGTTTTTTGAAAGATTCTTTATCATTGCTATATGGGCCAAAAAAATTGATTTTATAAATAAATATCCACAAATATATATCAAAAGTGATAAAGAGACATTTATTCAATGAGCAAAGAAGAACATTTTAGACATTTTCCTTTGTTTGTCTTTTCTGCAAGTTTTTCGTGCGTGGGGTGCATCCCGATTTGTTGGGTCACTACAGTCAAACCATGCATACTACATTTCCTTCTCAAAAGCTCACCCAAAGTCACTCTGAGATGTTTTCTTGTCTCAATGAAATCGTAAAGCAATTAGTTTGGAATTCCCACATGAAAGGTCTGTCGTTAAAGGTCCAGCTGATTTAGTTCCTGTCAGCCTGGAGCCAGAACTACATACTCCTCTGTAATTTTTTGAGAATGTGACATGGCGGCACAGCGGCACGGTCCCTCCACGAATCTGCTCTTACTGACATAAACAAATCAAGCTCTTTGCTAAAGTGCTGGAAGCACTGCGGGCTCCTAAGAGGAACAGCTGGCACGGGGAGGGAGCGAGGGGAGGCCCCCGGGGGAGGATGGTTCAGAGCAATGACAGAGTTTTGGTCATAAAACCTGTCTGACCAAGACTCAGCACAGCCGCAATTTACGAGCCTGCCACTGAGAAACCAGAGGCAGATTGAGGGAGTGATGAGAAAGACAGAACTTGTTACTGTTAGTCCATCAGCTGGTGATTTTCAAAATTAAATCAGTAAAGTGTGAGCACTATACTCTAATTGTTTCTACTCAGAAAACTTAACTGAGAATCAACAAATCTTGGACGTTGGCCTCGTTTAACTATAAGCCTGTTGTCACATTTAGGAATAAAGCTGTTAAAACAGTAATGTTAGTGCTCCAAAAGGACTAGTTTGGGAGTGGAGGTCATGTCATGTGTTTATATGATGAGCTTCAAACATTTATAGCAGATATGTGAGAAAAGGATTGCCATGCTTACAAAAGACATTAAAGCAAACATTAAAAAGTCCTGTAATGACCACAGTCTGACTCCAGACATGTAAAAGATCTGGTGGGCCTTGCAAACTGTCTTCTTCCATAGATTACAGGTCCCCTAGACTGAAGGACTATCTTGCTTGTTTACACTGTTAGACCAAAAATCAGGAAATTTAAAGTCCATCATCTCATCTCCCACACGGGGATAAAACAGGTAAAATAGCCATTCTGTTTCCACTCTTAAAAGACTCATTTGGGTCAGATAGCATTTAGCCCACAGAAGATGTCAAAACGAACAATTAAAAGTCCAAAGTCTGACTCCAGACCTGTGGAAGATCTGCTGTCCCTTTTAATCTGTCAGTCTGTCATCCCATCTTATCCGAGATACAGAACAAACAGTCATATTATCTACACTCAAAAAAGACCAGTTTCATTGGGAGGGCTTTTAGAGCAGTCTGTTTTAACCTGCTTGAAGTGCATTATAAATTGAGAGGAGCTCAGATTTGTGGCAGGAGTCACATCTGTTTTCAGAAGATGGAATAAAATATATGATTCAAACACATTTCTACCAAAATTAAACGTTTCTGAACTTTGTGCTGTTCAGCTCCAGAACAAAAGTTAAAAACTCTTTTAGTGTAAAAAATCCAGTACCTGATGTAATTTACAGATCCATTTTAACTATCATCTGTCTACTTTCCCATATCACCAGAGACATAAAACTACGCAGTTAAAACAGTAACGCTGACACTTACAAGGAGTTTGGTTTAACCTGTAAGAAGTGCATGACGTGTAGAGCGGAGTGCATCTTTATGGCAGAGAATATATGAATGCCAAACTTCAAAATCAAACATTTCTGAACTCTGTAGAGTGACCAGATGTGGGAAAACGTTTGCCATCAGTAGAAAACGATGTTAAAACAAACATTAAAATCTTGTGTAGTGGCCACAGTCTGACTCCTGAATGTGGTGAACCTTACAGTTTAACTGCAGTCCAGATGTACAACAACATAGGTGAAGCAGTAATCCTGGCACTCCAGAAAGACCAGCTCAGTGTCAAATGACATTTAGAAGAAGTTTGTTTTAACCTGTTTAAATACATCGTGGGTGGAGAGGAGACCACCTTTGTGCGGGAGTCACGGCTGTTGTCAGAAGAGGGAATAAAATACGAGCTTCAAACACATTTCTCTCAACACCAGATGTTTTGAACTTTGCAGAGTGACCGTATGTGAGCAAATGTTCTCCATCAGTACAAATAGATGTGAAAACAATGATGCAGCGACCGTAGTCTGAGACGATTTGCACACCTGGGCGAAGGATCAAGTTAGCGGTGTGCAAAGCTTGAGATGTGGGGGCTGCTAATCTCTCCCTCTGCACTTTAAATGTGTTATTAATTACAGAGATGGTTTAGATATGAGTGACAGCTTTACATGTGAGACACTGATTCATACTCAGTTGCGTAAAATTAATTTCCTGCAACACATTTTTTTTAATACTTTCAATTGAAAATCTGTTTCACAGTGACTCCACAGAGGTTTTAGTTGGTCGCTCTACTAGAAGTACCAAGGTATTTTATTTTTGCTGATTTTAACAAACTTTATACAGTGTTTTGTTTCTCAGATTATTGCAGTCACAAGTTGTCCTTCAGCACAGACTTCTCTTTATGCACTTTAATTAAATAGACAAACAAATTTAAAATCATTTAAAAAGATCAGACCTGTTCTTCTTCTTAGTGTGTGTCCAACAAAATGTAATCATTTACTGTGCAATTACTAATACATTATTCAAGATCACCCCCCGCCCACTCCCTTTTTTTTGGACTTTTTAAAAAATGTTTATGATATAATAGTTTTTACTTTTAAATATGAAGCTTTGTTTTACATTAAATTAGCCATAAGTCTATCAAACACTTTAAATTAGTGGCACATTCATCATTTGCAACAATAAACTGCCACTTACATTCTTCATGACATCAATATCTATGTCAGATATATCAAATGGAAAACCCTTCTGAGTAAAACTGTACCTACAGTGTGGTTCTGCTGCTTTAATGAAACAAAGATCTTAATCTGAAGCTCTGATACCTCAGCACTGTTGCCATTTTCAGAGTAAAACCTTTCCCATACAAACTAATTTAATTAAAAAAAACTGTAATCAAGTTTGATGAAAGATTTCTTTCATTTTTTTAAACTTAAAAAAAAAACCCAACTTAATTTGCACTCTTCTATACTGTGTAAAATATATATTTAAAAAAAAAAAATCCCCAGCTTGGATTGCATGCAATTAGGGATTTACAGTATCATCATTTATTTAATTAGGCAATAATTTTCTAATAGAAAAAACAGACTGACAGCACTGAGATTAGATTAAATCTGATTTAATTTTTTTAAGCGAAATCTTGGTTTTAAATTTAACGTAAAATACTTTATGCTTTTCTTTCATAATCACATTAATTATTTAATGTAGAAGTCTGATTCAACGTGTTGATTTTTCTTCCTGAAGAAATCTTGTATTCTGATCTGATTACAGCTGTAAAACAGCAATTTAACGATCTCGAATTTCTATTTTCTATCACTGGCATTTATTGGCCAAAAGCTGGTTAGCTGGTTAAGCTCTATAATGTGAATTTCTCCATTTTTAAAAATCTCCAAGTCTTTGAGTTTAACCTGCGTACGTTGCCTAACATGCTGTATTTTCAGAATTTCATTTTATAAATAAAAACCTTCAGTTAACTTTAAGCCTGGAAGTCTTTCCATCAGTTTGATGGAGATTTTAAATAACTCATTGTGATTTTTGTTTATAACAGACATACGGTGCCACTCACAGGAGGTCGCAGCAGATGTCAGAAAGTTAAAATACCAGCCTTACCTGTCTGCCCTACAGAGGTGCTGGCGCTGTGCTTTTCTTTTGGAAGTAAACTCTGTCTCGGCTCTGCTCCGCTGCTTTTGCCCTTGTTGGAAAAATGCGCGCAGAAAAGTAAAATCCTCATCATATTTCATCTGCTTTTCTCCATCGCAGACGGTCCAGGTGAGGCGAAAGGCTGTCAGAGTATTGGCGCACAGGTAAGCAGCATTCTCAGTTGTGACACAGTCTATGATAGGCTGCGCGTCTTGAGCCCCTCCAGGCTCCGCCCCCTCCCGCCGGTGCTCTGTCTCTCCCCCCTTTTGAAGATGTGCTCTCGGCGGCTGGAGGCGAGGAAACGACTCGCTTTAGGAAAACAGGGGATCAGTGGAACAGCCTGTCAGAGCTGCAGTGGTGGGATACAAGTCAATTTACTCATCAGCGTATTAATACATCCTCCAAAACAGTTAAGAGGAAATACTGCAGTTTTTATTCTCTGATTATTTCAGTGGGATTATGCAGTTACAGATCAGTCAGACCACCAGGAGACAGACACATAGAAACATAAACTGGCTCCAGATGAATCAGCTATACACAGTAATGTATCACTAATGGTGCTCTGATGATATATACTACTATATATATAATATATACTACTTTTGTGCTCTTTTTTGCATCGACCTTAATGGATTTTGCAGAAATGTTATGCTTGTAATCAGCTACCCCAGTGTTTAATGTTAAAAGACTAAACTATACTCGACTTCTTACTCACCTATAGATGTGTTTCTGTAACAGCTGCATTTCCATAATATCAACTATGAACAATGCAAAAGTATCTGCAACCAAAAATATTATCTTTTAAAAAAAATAGTAAAGACTGTGAAACAATCTCCACACATGCTGGGATGAAAACATTTTCTCTTTAAGAACGGTTTTTAATTTGTTTCCTTAGTATGCAAATATAGAAAAATAGAAAAAACTAAATAAATTGATTCTTAGTTAGTACTACATATACTCAGTTGTTAAGCCTTGAAAAAATAATTGTAATAATCTACTTTATTTTACATACAAAAATAATGTTTGTAAATAAAGTAGATTTACTTATGTATGTATGCATCTGTGCTAGAAATACTAAAAAGTTATTTGCATTTCTTCCTTAATATTGATATGTTGTAAAAAATTAGACCGAGAAACCATAGAGTCAAACATATGAAAATGTATATATGGACTAATAAGCTTAGCTCCAGGTACACTTTATGTCTTCTACCAGATCTTTCATTGCCCTCCACTCTGCAGAAGCTGTGATTTTATTTGATATTAATCTGCAAAAGCATTCAAAATCTGCTGACAGTTTGTTACTTGACACAAATATTAAACACATGTACCGCAGTTTAACTTCATCAGTCACAATTTGTTTAAAACAGAACCGGGGTTTACTGACGGACTGCAGCCTTTCAGTCAGACAGATGAGCTCATGAATCCTGTGACTGCAAATACTCGTGACACGTAGGGCGATCACACACAGACTTTTTCTCCTGCATCCAAAATATTTTTGGTCTTACCTCCAAAAAGTTTTTTTATTTTCCCTCCCAGG
The DNA here is from genome assembly GCA_015106755.1 of Etia nguti. Classification (NCBI taxonomy): domain Eukaryota; kingdom Metazoa; phylum Chordata; class Actinopteri; order Cichliformes; family Cichlidae; genus Etia; species Etia nguti. The sequence continues at coordinate 39,345 of VUQG01014400.1, read as the reverse complement.
ACAATCACCTGCATTTTAATAAATAATTTAAAAAATTAAAGAATATATATATTTTCTTGTGGTTGAAATAAGAAATAAACTAAACACATTTCTGTAAAGTCAGCTTAGACAGACTCTTAACTAGTTGGGTTTATGTAACCATCCCCTTCCCCAAAAGCCCTTTTAGTGACAGAAAAACCTTTATTTTAAAATCATGCCTCATAGACTGACTGGTTGTAGTTTTAAAAAGACATTAAAACATAAAAGCTGTCTTTGTTGTCTTTATTTATTGCAGAAGTTAATTCAAATAAATAGATCTGTCCTCCTGAGGTCCAAACCTGAAAAAACCTGCATTGTTATTATTTATGTGTTTAGATCAAAATATCACAAATTATAAATATATTATAATAACCATGGTTAATAAATGATAAAGTTAATTAAGAATAATAAATGTGGTTATAATTATTACAAATTATAACAAATCAGTATTAATATAAAAGTTTATCTCTGTCAGTTTGATTGGATGAAAAAATACAACTAGAAGTATGTGTGATGTAATAACTCATATAAGTTCTTTAATAAATAAACATTAATAATACTGATAGCAGTTTTTAAACACTGTTAAAATGTTCTTTACAAAAAGAAAAGAAAATATATTACGACATAAAAAAATAATTCGAACTATATAAAAACAGAAATGATATAGTGAATAAACAAATAATGAGGAATAAAGAATTCAAATTGAAACAAAAACCTGCTACAAGTCAAAATTAAGGCAATAAAAGAATAAAAAGAGATTTTAAAGACAATACATTTGAATGTTATGATTCACAGTTGGGGAAGAAAAGGCAAAGACCTGGTCATCATAGACCCAAACATACATGGGGTTAATGAATCCTTGACTGGCTCAGCACTGAGGCCAAGTAACACTTCAAAAGTGATTTGTAAGATTTTAAAATCTGTACAGGATTTAACAGACATTCAGTGTAAATTTGAATGTACTGGAGTACATGCAGAACATGAAATGGAGTCTCCATGTGGGTTCTCTCCGGGTACTCAGGTTTAACTGCTTAACTGTGTGTGGATGTGAGGCAGAAATACATAAAAATAGACTCTGTATGAATGTATGAAAACGTGCCTTTTAATACTAAAAATCACTTCATTTTCCATTTGTTAGTGGAGGATTTTCTTTATAAGGATTCTCTGTCTTTATTAAAAACTGCTTTGCTACCTCTGAGCATTATTGTGTGGCACATTGTTTCAGACCCACTCGCTCTTTGCTTCATGTTTGGCCAGGTGGGATCAGGTCACCCAGCTAAAGCTGGTTTGGCTCAGACTAAAACATGGGAACTGCACAAATCTACTTGAAAGCTCTTTTCTGCCTCTCTTTAAACAAAAACATTAAACTCAAACAAAAGCCTTAAAGAACACGCTAAATGTTGCATTTCTTGTAACATGTCAAAGTTCAGTCTGTGGCTTTGAACATGCATCACACATTTAATAGTTTTTAACATCTTCTCCCTTTGAGGTGTTCTTTTAAATTTTGTCTCCTCTCTGAGTTAATTCCTTTCCTGTCACAGCATGTTGGTGGAGCAGCTTCAAATCAACTGACAAACACAGACCACAGACAGGCCGGCGGGAAGTGACTTCCTACCCTCTCTGCTCCTTTTTCTCTAGAACAGCGCTCCACAAACGCCGAGCTCGAACGCACGGCGTGGATTTGAAGCACAGAGTGGTTGACTAATACTGAGAACATCTTGATTCAGGACACAGCTTGTTAGATTTAAGCACATTTCGAAACTTTAAAGATCAGGGCTTTTTTCCCCCCAGTGTTCTTATTTTAACAGATGAAAAACCTCATCTGAACGTCTTTTATTTTGACTTAACTGCAGGGACAAGTGCAACATCTAAAACCTGCTTTGATAAATCTTTATTAAAATTTGGATAATATTGCAGATTTCTTTCAGTATCATTTACGCTCACAGAAGAAATCAGGCCACTAAACTGAAGACCACACACCACGCCTAAATGGTGTTTACTGACATCTTTAAATAGTCAAGCATATTTCCTCATGAATACAATGCAGCACAATTAGAAAGAGACTGCTTAATAACATTTAATTACAGAGAGATTTCAAGCAGGGGCTTACAAATTCTCCTAATGATTTAAATGTGTTTGGATAGCTTGTTTGACAGTTTTTATTTCTGTCACTGCTTACATATTTTTTATCTTTTTACTTTTACATATGTGTGTGAGTTTATGCTGTGTGTACATGAATATATTTTTGGTTACTTAAATATTCTTGAAAGGAAGCTTCGCCTCCAGTGTTGACATTTTACTTTATTACTGAGTTTTGAGCGACTGCTGCACCTTTGACGCGTCAGATAAAGACCAACCACATCACACTGCTTTCTACATCTTCTTCTTCTTTCGAATGCCCCCCGTAGGGGCCACCATAGCAAATGATCTTCCTCCAGCTCTGTCCCCAGCATCACCCTCTGTCACATCAACCCTCTGTATGTCCTCCTTCACATCCATGAATATACCTGCTATTTCTCTTCCTCAAACCATCTCAGCCTTATCTCTCTAACTTTGTCTTCCTGAGCCTGAGCTGTCCCACTAATGTACTCATTTCTAATTCTGTCCATCCTGCTCACTCCCAGTGAAAAACTGAACATTTTCAGCTCGACCTCTTGTCTTTTCATCAGTGCCACCCTCCTCAAACCATACTTATAAACCTTCCCTTTCACTCTCGCTGCCATCCTTCTATCACAAATCCCCCCCAACACTCGTCTCCACCTGCCTGCATGCTCTTCTTCACCTCCTTTGTGCATGGGTATTTAAACTCCACTACCCTCACTACCTCTGTTCCCTGCTCCTTCACTGTTACACCTGTCTCCCTCTCATTCGCACACATGTATTCTGTCTTGCTTCTGCTGACGTTCATTCCTCTTCTCTCCAGGCTCTTTCCCAACTGCTACATGTCCTGCACCACCCGCGCATACTTGTCTGCCAGTCCTGACTTCTTCATGCTGTACCACAGTTCCTCTCTTGGCATCCTATATGCTTTCTGTAGATCCTCAAAGACACAGTGAAGCTCCTTCTGACCTTCTCCATCAACACTCTCAAAGCATCTGTCACATCTGTAGTGCTCTTTGTCAGCATGAAGCCGTACTGCTGCTCACTGATGGTCACCTCTTCTCATAACCTAGCTTCAACAACTCTGTCACATGTCTTCATGTTATGGCTCATCAGCTTTATCCTTCAGTAGTTCCTGCAGTTTTGCACATCACCCTTGTTCTTGAAAATCTGTATCGTTCCTCGGGTGCCCTCTCACTCTCTGAGGTTGTGTCAAACCATCTGGTCATCTGGACATCTCCATAACTCCACAGGTATGTCACCTGGACCACATGCCTTTCCACTCTTCATCTTCTTCACAGCTACCCTCACTTCCTCCTGACTCGTCCTCTGCATGTACTGATTCACTAACTTTCCTCCGTCTATTCTCCTCTCTCTCATTCTCTTCATTCATGAACTCTTCGATGTACTCCTTCCATCTTCTCAGCACACTCTCTTAAGTCGTTAGTACCTTTCCATCTCTGTCCTTAATCACCCTAACCTGCTGCACAATGACTAGGCAGCTCAATCTTGCTGCCTTGTCATTTTCTTTTTCTCCCTGATTATCCCACATTTTCTTTGCTAATATTGTCCTTTGAATACTTTCCTACACTTCCTGATTTCACCACCAAGTCTACTTTTTCTCTTTCCTCCATCCAGAGGATACACCAAACGTCTTCTTTCGGTTCCCCTCACCACTTCAGCTGTACTTTCCTAATCACTGGTAACACCTCACTACCACCCAGAGCCTGTCTCAACTTTTTCCTGACCTCTAGACAACATTCTTCCATCTTCAGCTTCCACCATTTAATCCTTGACTCTTCACTCGTTTCCTCTTCTTGATTTCAAAAGTCATCCTACAGACTGCCAACCAATGCTGCCTAGCTATGCTTTCCCGTTTCCTCATATTTTGTTTTTCACCAACAGTAGCACAGTTCCCACTGCACTCTGTTGTCAACACAATCAGAGGCGGTCATTGTTAACCCAAACCCCGACTGACATAGCATAAAAATCTTATTCTTGACGACTGGCATGTTGGATTTGGCTAAAATCCCCTTCCTGATGCAATCCTCCCCATTTATCTGTGCCTGAGACTGGGACGACGAGTACACTGGCTTTAACCCTATCATGCCAAGTGGATCATATTTAATGCATGAGCTGTTGTGAGTTTTTGAGACTTCTGCATCAGCGGTGTCATTATTCTTTTTCTGAAAACCCCAAATTGCAAAAAAATGGCAGATGTTGCAAAAATGATACAAATTAAAACTTATACATGCAAAATGATATTTAATACATTTTTAATTGTTTTGTCAGAAAAAAAGAACAACCCTGTATTTCTTGCCTGTTATTTTATGGTTCAGGTTTTACGGTTAATGCAGAAATAACCAAGATAGCGGTGCGGTAGTTAGCACCATCGCTTCATAGTAAGAAAGGCCTGGGTTTTAATCCACCGGCTGGCTCTTTTCTATGTGGTGTTTCGTGTTTTAGACATAGGTTCTGTCCAGGAACTGAGGTTCCTCTCATAGTCCCGTGAGAGGCTGTGGTTCTAAATGAACTCTGGTTATGAGCGTGAATGGTTGTCTGTCTCTGCCTTAGCCCTGTGATAGATTGGCGACCTGTCCAGGGTGTACCCTGCCTCCCGCTCTGTGGCAGCTGGGATAGGCTCCAGCCAAAACTCAACTCTAAATGGATAAGTGAAGGAAAACGGCTGTAAAAATCTCTGGGGCTTGTGTCCAACAGAGATGCAGTTTTATACACAGTTAATCTAATCATGCTGAGGTTTGCTTGAATCGGCTTGTTTTGTTTTTTTTCTTTATAGTTTATGTAAATACAAATCTAGTTAATTTAGCTTAAAGTATTACATTTTTATTTTCACTATAAAATGTGAGACTTTTGATTTAAATTGGGGTGTTTTTTGACTATTGCATCAAATCTGGTAGAGATACACTCAAGAACCACTGTTTATGAGTTTTGACTGGTGGAGATAGAAATGATTATGTCACAAAAACATCAACTTTTAATATAATCATTTAGTCTTTTTATGTTTCTCTGAACTCTCTGTTATCCTTAAAGCCGGAGATTTCAAATTTGGCCTCACAGTTGTGGAGCCTCAATTTGGGAATGTTTTTTTTTTCTTTTTTCATGTGGGAATTCTAAAAAATAGCCTAGGGCTTAGAGGAGGTTAAAATAAAGAAGGTAATCCCCACAGACTGTCATTTTTGCATGTTGGAGTTTGTAGTATCTAACACATATGTTGTACTAAAAAAACAGTTTCTTTATGTCTGTAAGTGGTTCTTACTATATGTATTATAACTATTTTACCGTTTCAACATTCTGTTTCTTGCTTGTTAGCATCTATTGTATTTTTAATTACAGTAATTAGGCAGGAACTAGTTTTCTGAGCTTTCTGAAGGTCAAAGCAGTTTACATGAGACAGCAGTCTCGTAATTTTTGGGCTCGCAGTTCGTGTGTGAGTTTATTTCAGTGTGGGACTTTCCTTAAAGAACACGTGTTTTGTATACAGAATTCCCACAATATTAAGCTGGTTCTGATTCCAATTTACTGGCCTGTGGCTTGATTGACTTGCCTCTAGTCCCACGGGAACCACACTCGTGTCTCAGACAAATCCTCCTGCGAACACGCCAGCCTCCAGAGAGCTAGGCCAGCTAAAGCCTCACTTCCCCTCCACATGCAACAAAAAATCCAAGCAAAGTAAACAGTAAGCACCTAGTAGTCAACTTCCTTATCCTTGTTAATTATTCAAAATCCCAGAGGAGAGACCAGCCCACAGTTGTCTTCTGACTCACTTTTTTTTTCTCATGCATGGACTCACTCACCACCACGGCCCCCCCCTCCCCTCCTGCCTCCCCTTTCAACTTCAAACCCAGTCATTTCTGCAAGCTGAGCTTTGATTGTACCAAACACCTGTATTTTTCAAGGACAGACTTCCTCGGGAGCCCCCGCCTCCCATCTTTGATTGTTAAACAGCAGTGGCGCCGTCATTACTGTCTGTGCGACTGATGCCGCCCAGCTTCCCCTCCCATCTTCCACCTCTGCCTTTTAACCGGAACTTTAATTGCTCAGAGAAAATTTGGATTGCTTTATTTTATCTAATTTTCAAAACCCCCTTTTTGTGTGTGTGTGCTGTGTGCGAAGGGTTGTAAAAATGTTTTTAAAAATTCCCTTGCGGGATTTATCGGATGAGATAATCAGAGATTTCCTAACAGCTTTAAACTGAGCACACAGTCCCCCCAAAATGTTCTCAGATTGAACGCAGGATGCAGAAAGTTTTTAAATGTGTAGTAGCCACATGGACACAGACACCCAACATTTTTCTTTTTGCAATAGCTCACCAGTAATCCTCCAGGAAGACACACACACACACACACACACACACACCTTTAATACCATGTTTTATTAGACGTCCTCTTTTGCTGCCATCCTGTCTCCCCCCTTAGATTAATATCCTCTGGGCTTCTCACCAGCTGTTTCCGTCCCTTAACACCCCTCATTTTTCTCCGGCTGGCCCTCCGCTTCACATGGCACGGCTTACAAACTTGGCCTGCGTGGCTTTAGATGAGGCCTGCCGCCTGGCGCTGTGTGTGTGTGTGTGTGTGTCTGTGTTCACATAGGTGAGGTAAAGGTTGGGTCTCGTGTCCACGCAACTTGAAATCCATCACAGTGCCCAGACACCATGTTGATAAGTTAATGAAATCTTCGAACGTGCGTGGTTTACACCATCTTATTTGCACCCACTTACAGAACGACAGACCCAGACAGATGTAATTTTATCAGAGTTACTTTTTTTGTTGGCTAAAAGTTGAGCTGTGCACCTCAGAGCAAGAGCGATTTTAAATAACATGCAACAGGTAGTTTTTACAAACAAAGCAAAGTCATTCTTGTATTTGGCTCTGCTTGATTGAATCTGTGTCCTAAATCATTTTTCATCACTCATCATCAGTCAAAACAAATGTTGTTGTCAGAGCGGTGTGATATGTGGGTGTATTTACAAGCTCTCTTTTTCACTCATCTGTTTAGTTTCACTCTGTCTCTGCTTGTTTCTGCACCCCTGTGCATGTGTGTGTGTGTGTTACTGTATACATATGCTAGCTCTTGCTTGGGTGTGCCCGCCTTTGGCTCAGGTAGGTGTTTGCTTGGTGTTTTGTGTAAGGGCAGACAGGATGTGCGATGCTTGTCAGCACGCTCCAGGAGATGAAAGGCCGGAGAGGGAGTGGAAGTAGTCGGCTGCCGTTCAGATAACAGGTTGTCTTCTCAGGAAACTTCTCAAGAATTCAACTCCTGTTGCCTTCAGCGCTCCTCGTGAGCCACGGGGGAACACCATTCACCACCATCCTGCTTCAAAAAGTAACTCAACACCTCCTCCAAGTCTGACATAAGTCAGCAACAGCAGGACCCAGGTGTGCGCGCTCGAAACACAACATTTTGTGGAACGTTTGGAGCGGATTAGCGGCCACTCCTTGTTTCCTATGCGCTCACCTATGTATTTAAGAACTTCAGTAACTTGCGTCACCAAACATTTACAGATGCCAGCATGAGTCAGTTTTAAGAATGGGATCTGCTGGTATGCATATTGATGAGCGACAGTGACAGAATTACACGCTGGTTTTGATGCTGGAAATGACTTATGGTGGAAGATGTCAGTCATTGTAATGCAGTAGAGCCAGTTCTCTTTATTATTTTTAGCACATCCTGTCTGTTTGTGTTCACTTGGCAGGGCGACTGGGACCTGTGTTACCAGTTAAAGTTGTCAGGTATTATGATATGTTGTTTTGCAGTTTTCTGTACAAATAAAGGAAAAGTGAAAGGAGTTCTGTTAGCTGTGTTCAAACATATACGTGCTTGACAGCCACCATCCACTCACTTCTGAACTCAACCTTTTTCAAGCTTCAGCTTTAGCATTTTGAGTGTTTCTGTGTTGTTGTTTTTTCAGCTTGATCTTACCATTTTTAGGCAACGTGTTCACTACAGCTCAGAGAGAAGCTGGATGGATTATCTGTTTGTAGTCCATCACATTTATTCAAACTACACTTGCATAAAATTCATTTTCTGTCACTGTAGGTATGACGGCTGGATATCTGTATATCGACTGCACAGGGGTGCAATGGTTAGTTTAAAGATGAGATAATTTGGAGGATCTAAATGCACGGCACGGGAGCAAGAGCGAGTAAAAAACTAAACTCTTTATCCAGGCAGCGATCAGACACAGCAAGAAAAACAGTCAGCGAGAAAGCATAAAAGATGGATGTAGTTTTTGGGTCTAAAAGGTGAAAATAAAGAAGGGCCTCAAACCTGCATTATTTTTAATAGCCAGCAGGGGGCGACTCTTCTGGCTCCAAACAGACTTCCAGCTGTGTAGAAATCTGTGGGTCTCCTTCAGTAAATGCTTTCCTGAAAACTTCCTGAGCTGAATTGTTAGTAGTTTTAGATCTTATTAAACAGGTTGATGTTGTAAATTATTGTCACTGCTAGAGTCAGAGAGGAGGATAAACCAGAGACCCCCACCCCCGCCACTCATCATGTCTAGCTTCCAAACACCAAGATGGCGACGGTGAGAATGCTCAGCCTGAGGCTACAAAATGGATTTCACTGTTCAGTGGATGACATCACAGTGGCACCTGTATCTTTATACTGTTTACAGGTGGAAGGTTAATTTAATTTATTTTGTAGCTATTTTCTGTCACTAACTTTATGGCTCTGGTACTTGAAGAGCCATACTTGATATTATGAGTTTTCCATCCTAGCACAACACTGGGTGTATTTTAACAGCTTCAAAATGAATATAAGGGAGGTTTAGGACTCACTAGGAAGCTTGAACACCTAGGAAACAGAACTTGTCCCCTGTCCTCAGTGAAGAGGGTTTTCACTGGTAGTTTTTTTTCTGCTGATAAAACAATAAAACCGACAGAGTGAAATGGGTCATCAATCAATGCTTTGCAAACAGCAGGTGGAAGCTGGTGGGGAGTGAGTTTGTCTCCGATGACTGAGACAGGGAGTGCCAGAGACATAATTCAATGAAACACCAGTGATGGGAGACACCCACTCTATAAACCACTGACACACATGAATTCGCCCAACTTTAATTACACTGATTAGCCAACATGTGAGCCAGAGTGCTGCTAAAAAGCAGTGGTGTACACAGCGTTGGTGTCACAGCGCCAAGGAAGGTGACTTTTTTAAACTGCGAAATAAACACAAATGTCTTTACCCATCCTATTTTTTCACCCACTGCTCAAATGTAGTAAACAGCAATTCCGATTCCATTTCATTGTTGACCTTATCTGACACTTTTTAAACTACTGATATGCCTGTTTCCACTGCATTTATAGAGAAACACTGTAAAAAGTCCTGTGATGGACTTTCTATGATGCACCGTGTCCTTCTGTACAGAGATATTAAACAAGAGGATTTTCAGGATTATTATTTAAAGTTGTGGTGGCAACTGGAAGCCAATAACCAGTGAGTTGGGGAAATAAATATAAGATTAACACAGGCTGTTGTGCAGCTCGATGTCCTAATATAACTCTAAATATAGACTTATACTCATATAAACTCTAAAGTCTTTGTAGGTTAAATAATCTTATTAGCTTTGTGGCTTGCTGGCTTGTCCATTTTTCTACTTACCTGTGTTTAAGATGAGCCTCAGCTTTTTAGCTAGGACAGGCTAATATTAACCTGCTTTACTTCCATGTTAGAAACATGCTAATATAAAGGACTAATTGTAGCCACCATGATGTTGCCCATTTGTTTCTAAACTCTACATTCTAAAGCCTTACTATTAGCATTTTGACTGAGGTGGAAATGGTCGTATTTGGACAATAGGCTGGAATGTAAAATCATCAGCTAACAGTAATAAGCTTTGTTAGGAAGCTGCATATATAAGGTTTACAAGTGCATTGCAACGGCACAAACAGATGCTAATTAGTGCTAAGTGCTAACAGGCTAATAAATACTAGAAATTCAGTCACCAAAAACTGAAGCATGAAGTTCTTGGATTCACTTTTACTGCACAGCAAGTCAAATTATTTGTCGGGTATTTCCATTACAAGTTTGACAGAGAGGTCCAGTTCAGTGACTCCAGTTAGTGGAGTTAAAGGTAGTGCTGTGTGATACTTCAGATATTTGTATCAATCTGATACAATCTGGCGTTTGGATTCAGCCTCAAGTGGTCATTAGGGGAACTCGAATTTTTGGTCTTAATTCATTTCAATCTCATAGGTTTGGGTTACAGACTGTATATAAAAGATGGACGTAACCATCACCCATTGGTTAGCCGAATGTTTTCAGCCATCACCATCTTGGAGTTTTGAAAAGCAAGGGGTGAGTTTGACTGTGAAAACAAAGTCGCCACACTGATTGGCTAACAACTTGTGACCAACAAATCCATGGTTTATAAAATATCCATCACTGAGACTTTAAAGCTAGGAACTGAGTTCTCACTGAGGTCACAGAGAGAGAGAGCTGGGGGCTGTTTTCCCCATTTATTAACTGGAAGTTGTTTTGCACCAAGAGCAGTCTCCACCTGCTGGCCAGTCTGAAATTACCACTTTTATATAGTCTGTAGTTAGCGCTTGATGTGTGCTTGGATATGCTGCTCTGCCAAAGAGACATATTTCATAAAAGAGTCCTCAAAATCAAAACACCACAGGCTGCCATATCCTGGGTTTAAAACAGTAGATCCTACATTTCCCACGATGCCACTGATGTCATCATAGGGCTTATATGTTTTTTTTGTTTTGTTTTTTTCAGGCTTGTGAAAGTTTCCTGTAAAGCAAACGGTTTTTACTGACGTGTGAAACGGGTCCTTTAAGTGCGGCTGTGATTCTTATGAAAACGTTAACTTGTTTACTTTAGTGAGTGCAAGCTAAGAGGTTTGTCCGGCTCATCCTTTAAGTCACACAGACATGAGGTCATAAGTGTAGCTCAGAACCATTTTGCATTTAATTATACTTGTTTACAGTCTTTGTTTGTATCTGAGCGAATAAATAAAAAAAAAACAAACAGACTTTATTTGTTGCCTTCTTGGTGGAAACAGCGGATTGGAAAAACTTGCAGTGTTTGCAGGGATTTCCTCGAAGGTGGATGTAATTATGATCGTGTTGACTGCGGGTTTGCAGATAAACAGGCGAAGGGGAGGCAGACTCATGATGAAGAGCTACCTCATCGCTCAGGCCTGCTGTGCAGCTTTGCACAGGTGTGGACTGGACTCTGTGAGACGGTGAGCTGTGCTTGTGGCCAGACGAGACGAGACCTTTAAGTACAGACCTTTGGATTTCTTCGTCACGTGACTGCTCTGTATCTACAACCTGCCTTCTCCCAGCCGGCCGTGCGCGCTCACCGTTGAAAAACAAAGGTAAACATTTTCTCCAGCACCATTCGCCGCTGCTTAGATCTACTTTACGCACTATTATCCCCGAAACTGAGCCCCACTCTCACCCCCCAGATTAAAGGCGAAAGGACACGAAGCGACAGGCGCGTCGCTGCTCCGGAGAGAGGGACGGGAGTTGATAGTGTGGGCCTTATCTCTGAAATAAACACTGATCGCAAAGCGAGCTCCGTCACAGGCTAAAGCTGCGATTAGCCGGGGCACTTTGGGCGACATTATTTCCGGAATGTGAGCGATTCGTGGTCGCAAACGAGACAAAAGGAGCGACAATAGAGCAACGTGGCGGCCGGATTTGTGAAGATTACAGTCAATAAAGTGCTCTGCACAAGACTGCCTCCTAATCCCTGTGTGAAAGGGATGGGCAGTGCACCGGCTGGATCTGACTTTCTGCAGAAAGCTGGGTGGGGAATGGAGAGAGCTGTTCCTCTCTGATCCGCACATGCACATTATGGTTACAGCAGGGTGTAGTGCTGCAGGTCCAACACACCGTCAGACTCTTATGATTAGTTTCAAATCAGCTTGTTTACATGAGGCGGTGAAGTCAGTGCTGCTCGTGGTGCGTCTTTATTTCACTCCCCACCAGGGGCGTTCACCAGATTTTTTTTAGGGGTGTCACGGAGGAACCACGGGAAATCACAATACTTGGATCAGATAAAAGTAGAGCACATCGAAAAGATTGTGAATCCCCGTGCTCTTAATCAGATGGTATTTGATGAAAAGTGACTGCACAAGACTTTATACACGATTTTGTGTTCAATAACTGTTCGGAAAACTGGTGAAACGAGTGTTTAACAGTACAAAAATGTGCTTAAATACCAAATAGGTTAATTACTGGGTTATAATGAATGATTCATTAATGTGTGAATCACTTTAATGTTAAAGTTGGAGGTGATTTTAGTCACTGCTTGAGCAGCTTTATCGCTAATAGCACAGCATCATATATTGCAGTATTTCACGCTACATTAAAACAAAGTAAAGTACCTGAGTAAATGTACCAAGTTGCTTTCCGCTGCTGATTCTGTCATGTCACTCGGCATTGTAAGATTAACAGTACCCAGTCAGGTTTCTGGGTACCACCACTCTTAAGTGTGTGTTTGGGTCAGGACAGGGGGTTGGGGGTCAATCACGCCCCTGTTCCCCACAGCAAGCCACACTTCCTGTTTTGGTTTTTTTTTGTTTCTGTGTCTTTGTTGCAGGATGGCAGAGCCCCCCATGTCATGTGACTGTTTTGTTTCCTTGCCCCCTGGCTCTCGTGATGACCATGTGATTTTTGGGAAGAACTCAGACCGTCCTCGAGATGAGGTGCAAGAGGTGGTCCACTACCCTGCAGCCTCTCACCCTCCAGGCTCCATGCTGGAGGTAAAGCAGCCCTGCGTTTTAAATACACCGACTGACTAATACATTTCATATCTGTTGGGTCTGTAGCAGAAAATAAATTCAAAATTAGTTTTCAAAACAACCTTTTTCAAGGCTGAAGTCTGAAGCAGGGATGTTGAATATTTACACATTTACTTCATGTGGAAACATTTCCTGTTAATAATTAAAGAGAAGCAACTGTTATGAAATACTTTATCCCGTTAGCTCAGCTAGATCAGCGCAACCAAGCTTCACATTAATGCAGTTTGTTTTTAATAGGAACCAGGGTCGATACTTGTGGTTGCAAAAATGTTTACAGTCCTACAGAAGTCAGTAACAACTTTCCTGATGGGTTTCTGAGCTCAGCCACTAATTTCAGGTCATATGGAGTAAAACAAATAGATTTTAGTTAAGTAGATTTTAATTTTTAAAAAGGGGATATCTTGGGTTTAATCATGGGCTAACAACTTGTGATCGATAACAGCCGATTAGTGTTTGGTTTCACAGGCAGACTCGTCTCTCGCTTTTCACATCCCCTTTAAAACCGCAGCGAAAACGCTCATCACTGGGTTTCAGAGCTGGTCTTCAGATACCAGTGGGTAATGGCACACTGGCTACGTCTGTCTTGTATAGTGCCTGTTTACAGCTGTTTTCAGCACATGAAGCAAAGTTAGCATCAAAGTGATCCGATGGTGCTGTGGGGTCTAATGATGTCCTTATGATAAGTTGTTAAATGCATTACTAGAAAGTAAAACATTTTTAAAAAAAGAGTCCAGGTTTCTGACAGTGTATTGTAATCCTGGTGACCCTAATGTTAAAAATATCCTTAGGATAATTTAACATCCAGATACAATACAAATCTTATACCTTTTCATTATATGCTTGTGTACAATACAAGTGAATGCTTGTACTGCTTTTTGTCATCGTTGATCTGAATGACCCGAAGCATCTCTTTTGGATTTTGGTACTAAGATATCTTTTTCCTTTTCTTCCACTGTTATATGCCAATACTTGCAGGTTTGTAAGAAAATGTTGTTCATGCTCCACTGTTCATACCTGAAGCCATATTGCTTTTTTGGTTTTTTTTGTTTTTTTTTGCAATCTGCAGTGCACATACATCCAGATCCCTCAGGTGGAGCAGACCAATGCTGTGGTCCTCAGCAAACCTGCATGGATGTGGGGGGCTGAAATGGGCGCCAGTGACAAAGGGGTCTGTATTGGGAATGAGGCAGTCTGGACCCGAGAGCCCGTCGCACCAGGAGAGGCTCTGCTGGGCATGGACCTTGTCCGGTGAGCTGCTGAAACCTTTTGATATTCCTCAGAAACTTGTATGGATTAAGAACAGGATATAAATAAAGGGAAAATAATCCAGCTGCTGACTGCACCTTATTAAAGTTGGATTGCATGTATTCAGTAGAAGTACTAAGTTAATCCTCTGAGGCTTTGATCAGAAGGGTGTGTAGATTGTCACTAGCGTGTTATGGCAGGTGTAGAGATGACTGTTGAAGTGTAGCCCACATCTGTTCATCACTCTGTGTAAAAATACTCAAACAGCAAGGAGAGACTCTTTAACTGAGCAGCTTTTCTCCAATACACACTTCAGAGCAGTTAAAGTGAATTCATGGTGTGTGAAACTGATCAGTAGGTGAAACCTGGTACACACATAACCTACCATGGGTTCTGAACATCAGGCTGGGGCTGGAGCGTGGTGACAGTGCCCAGGCAGCGCTGACGGTGATCACCAGCCTCCTGGAGCAACATGGCCAGGGGGGGCAGTGCAGGGAGGCTCCTGAACCCTTCAGCTACCACAACACCTTCCTCCTTGTGGACCGCAGTGAGGCCTGGGTGCTGGAGACAGCGGGGAGGCTTTGGGTGGCACAGAAAGTCTCAGGTAAGGACGAAGGGTTGAAAACACTAAAGAAGGTCTTTTATTCTTTTCTTTATTTTCTGTCATATATATGCTATATGCCAGCAGTGGATGTTCTTGTTAGGGATGGTCATAGTTTCAAATAATGAGGTGAGCCAAAAGCTCAGTCTTCACGTTGCTCCAAACACTTACGTTTTTCTTCCTACTGGTGACATATATATATATCTACAGGGACCTGGTCTGAGCTATACTTTCAGTTTGTAAGGGACAGCCAATGGGAAGAGAGTTGGCTTAAAGGGGGAGGTGCTAAAAGAGTTTGTTTCTGTGCACTCACTGCAGTATAATGTGGTAGCTCTTTGTAGCCAAAAGTTACCTTATATGGATCAGAGGGATGATCCAGCTAATTTATCAGCTAATTCTAGTGAGTGTGATTAGCAAGCTACATTCACAGACTGTATGGGTCCAATGTAAGGACACACCTATCGGGTAATTAGTGCAGTAACAGACTAATAAG
Source organism: Etia nguti (assembly GCA_015106755.1). Lineage (NCBI taxonomy): Eukaryota > Metazoa > Chordata > Actinopteri > Cichliformes > Cichlidae > Etia > Etia nguti. The sequence continues at coordinate 24,108 of VUQG01014400.1, read as the reverse complement.
CACAAGAATGTTGTTCACCAGAACTAAAGTACAGATGTCTTGGTGGTCTGTACCACACAGTTAGCCATACTGTTGGTCAGATTCAAATGCTCCAAAAGGCCTCTATCAGGGCACCTGTTCATCAGTGCAGCCATGTCCCCAATATAGGTATCCAAGTAGATGAGTTTTAAAAAATTTCACCCCACTCAGTGTTGATATGAAGGGGTGATCATCCATAGAGATAAAATTACTAAATGTGCTTCATTTATAACCACATCCACCTTTTTTTTGGTTGTTATAAATGAAGCACAGATTTTGTCTGTATGTGTTTGAAAGCAAGTGCGATTACTTAGTAACAGTAATAAGGAAGAGGATGTTTTTAAAAGTTCATGGTGTGTATGCACGAACATCTCCTTAGTGATATTTTTATAAAGCCTCTTATTGCATGCTTGCTTAAAGGACTTTATTTTAGAGGGGGGAGGGGGACAATCCTGGAACCTGTTCCCGCACAGAGATACTGAACAACGGAGCAAAGCAGCAATAAACAACTGATCTATAATATACAACTAAGAACTGCTGCAGAAGGTACAGTGATCAGATTAAATTCTTCTTTAGATTTTTAGAAAAATCTGCTCCATAGGTTAATCTCAGACAGGTAGCAACCAAATCACCTCCTAACTATTACAGTATTGACCAGTAATATGCAATAAGTCTGGGACTAGCATACCTTCAGTTTACAAGGCCTCTTTCCAAGCTCTGATCTTTGGCTCACTTTGGTTCTAAATTTAGGCTGAAATGTGACTTTCAGTTAATTAAAACACAAAAAAGAAAAGACAGCTTTTAAAAGATAGCAGGTTTCATCCTCTGAGGATGATGAATATCTATGCATATGTCTGTCTTGACTGGTTATCAGTCTGTCTTTGCCGTGCTGCTAACATGGCAGAAACGTCTACAGGAGAGGTTAAACTCTGTGTGGTCTGTAGATTGCTTGCAGACCACACAGAGGAGCAGAGCTTAAACATTTAAACACTTGGAGGGAAAAGGGTCTCACTCTAGACTTCCTGTTTTTTTCCTCTGCTTTTAACTTTTTAACGTCATATTTTAACAATATGCTTTTAAAACTTGTGGGCACAGAAATTTAGTTTAAATGGAGTTCTCAGGTTTGCTCCTCTGCTGGTTTCCACAGGGATGTATGTGCTCTGTTATTTATCCTCTGCACAGATGTGTGTCAGAGAATGATGATAACAGGACCATGTTAAAGTACACAGATGACTTTGTTATTGTCAGTCAGCTCCAGGACAATGAGACCAGCTTTGGTCTACTGGTATACTTTACTGTGCTCACAAACATGAAGCGTCATCCATTTAGAGTCAGGAAGAAGGAGGTGTGGTTGTTATTGACTCAAAGCTAAAACATTTAGGAATGCCACTGCCAAAATGCTCTGGATTGGCTATTTATTAGTTCTTATGTATCTGCATTTGTAAACCATGACCTGCGGGCGGAAAAGAAAATCCTGATTTTTGGTATCCCTTCAGTACACCAGAAACCAGACTGAACAGAAATTGGTGTGAAAAACGGGACGTCAGCTTTAGTTTTGTTAATAAGTCTCTCTTTGTTTTTGTTTTTTTGTCTCTGGTGTTTTTTCTCTGGTTTGAGTGTCCATCTTTAAAGAATAGAAACTCACTAAATTCTTGTTAAAGTGTTTAATTAGCTGATTGATGTGTAGCAGAATAAACATCTCCTTATAGTAGTGTTAGTAGTAACTGTCTGGCTTGATTTTTTTTTTTTAACCAACTACTTACAAGTTTAGCCTTGGAAACATTACTCGGCTAGCATAGAAGCATGTTTAATATTTAATTTTCAGGTGTTATGGATGATTGTAATTTGTACTCTGTATTACATTTTGTCAGGTGTTTGTGTTGTTTGAAATATGTGTCAGGACAGTCAACTCTTTTAGTGAAAATCTGCGGTCCCCAACCTTTTTTGCGCCACGGACTGGTTTATGTCCGACAATATTTTCACGGACCGGCCTTTAAGGTGTCACTTTTCCCTGTCAAAGTCGATTTAACTGAAGTCACGTGTTTCCGGTTACTGTGGAGGTCACGTGTTTCCGGTTAGTGTGG
>VUQG01014400.1:0-21986 GCA_015106755.1 Etia nguti | reverse complement strand
TGAAATATGTGTCAGGACAGTCAACTCTTTTAGTGAAAATCTGCGGTCCCCAACCTTTTTTGCGCCACGGACTGGTTTATGTCCGACAATATTTTCACGGACCGGCCTTTAAGGTGTCGCGGATAAATACAACAAAATAAAACCAGTACCGCTAGCAAAAAAAAAATTATTATTCATAACACATGGGAAAAGACCCAGGGAAACAGAGTTAAAATGAAAAAAAAAAAAATAACGATAAAAACCCTGAAAACCATAAATTTCACAACCAAGCCTTAACTCTCGCGGCCCAGTACCAAACGGCTCAGGGGCCGGTACCGGTCCGTGGCCCGGGGGTTGGGGACCGCTGGTGTAAATCATATCTTGTTGTTTTCCTCCATGTGCTTGTTCTTGGTTTCTACTAGAGTACCTTTGCAAGACTGACAGTCTGAAATATACCGAGCCTTAGTGCAGCCCCTCAGCTCATCTACTGTGTGAAATAAGCATTTTTAGCTGATCTTTCTTTAAGGCCACCCTTAAAGAAAAGGTTTGGGTTTTTTTTCTTTGTCAGCCACGCTCCACCTGCAGTGACTCCATGCCCCACCGGTGGGATCCCACCCCAGAGTTTTAGAACCATTTTTTAAATCTAGCTTTATTCTGATTGGCTGCTCCTCGGCTCTGTATCATCTGTATGACATCATACAGAGCCAAGAGTAAAAAAAACTGTTTGTGACTGTGTGTTTGCAGCGGTCTGCGTATATAACAAACTCAAATAAGAAAAAGTAAAGTAGGTCCCTTCTTGTGATAAGACTGGCATCCTGGCTAAAATCCGGTTCTAGCAGCTAGGAATGCAGGTATGGGAATCCTCATGGAGTGATTTTTATCAGTGGAAATTAATCTGTTTGTGTGAAACATACACACAAACAGAACTTCTCTGGCTAAATAGAATTTTAGTTGTGTTACAGCCAAGAAGATCAGGTGTCTCAAAATACTGACATCTACCTGCTTCTTCCAGAGGGTGTTAAGAACATCTCCAACCAGCTCACCATTGGCAATGAGATCTCCACAGAACACCCGGACCTGCGGAGCGTGGCCAAGGCTCAGGGCTGGTGGGATGGTGAGGGAGAATTTAACTTCACGCAGGTGTTTAGTCCCGAGAACCCGCCGGCCAGGATGGAGCTGGCCAAGCAGCGCTACAGGGGAGGCACGGAGCTGCTCCAGCAACACGATGGTACGTACAGAGCCTTGGGGAGCTTACAGCTGCTGAACATGACGATAACTTCTCTACAGAGACACTCAGATCTCTGTCTGTTCTGCTTTCAGGATCAGTGACGGCAGAGGTGATGATGTCCATTCTGAGGGACAAACCCAGCGGGATCTGCATGGACTCTGGAGGTTTCCGCACCACAGGCAGCATGGTTTCTGTCCTGCCCAGAGACACCAGTCTGCCCTGCATCCACTTCTTCACTGCCACCCCAGACCCATCCAGGTGTGCCACTCACTAAACTAAGAATTAGTCTAATTATATCCACTTAATGCTACATGAATAACCCATTTATTCCACTATATGTTCATGTAACGGTTATAATATTGTGACACTAGAGGTCTGGAATTCCTCATAATCTTTTATACAACTTTAGAATTAAGTAAGTTTTAGAAAAATAAATGTAACAACCAGTTAATGTTTAAAAAGCAGAAAATATGAATATGTGCAGACTATTAAAAAAGACATCTACATTTTTCAAACATCCCTCAAGGTGGTCTCTTTGTGGATTGATTTTGGAAGCCTCTGTGGAAGTCTAATTCTGACCACTAGCATCTGTGATCTCAAACTTGCAGAGAGCAAACATCAAGTTTACTTAAACTGAGGCAAAGTTTTTACGTCGATTTCATGCCGAGGTCTCACAAGCATTTCACTCACTAAAAACACAAACCTTTTGGTTGGTCTGCTCCACAAAGCACGTTACCTGTCATATTAATCCGATGAAGACGGTCCTCTCAGCTGCTCCCTGATTTCCCAAAGAGTTGCCACAGTGGATGAATCTTCATGTTTGATTTGGTGCAGGGTTTATACAAGATGCCCTTCCTCATGCAACCCTCACCTTTACCCAGACTCATGACTCTCCGAGGCTGGGTTTATGTTTTCTCCCTGTCTTAAAGTGGGCCACTAATAATATTAAGTCAATTAAAGCGCACTTTTTGGATGCTGTAAATTTGGACACTTTTACATGGGATTCTGTTGAGATTGGGGCCAGAATCAAGTGGCCATTAGAGGACTGCAGTTTTTGCCGTTTGCATGTTCATTTTTCATTTTTCAGCTCCTGACGTTGCCCCTCACGTGCATCACAGATGGGCAAGTGCAAGTGGTGTGAGTGGGAGTTCCAGTGGGAAAGAAAATAGAAGAAGTGCTGGAAGCAGTTTATAGGTGCAAAATAGGATGATCTTGAAAGGGAGATGGAACAAATTTAAATCCTGAGCGACAGAACTTTATGAGCTCCTCTGATATGAAAGTGTGAAAAGTGTTTTCTTTCCCTTCTAATCTTTAATTTTCTACCCTCCGTATCTTCTTTGGGTTGATGGGAATTTCTGAGTCTGCTCTTTCTCTTTCCTCTTTCTCTCCCTGTCTAATCCTATCACTCTGGTAGGTCTGTATTCAAGCCTTTTATCTTCTCGGACTGTCCCACCCCAGTGCTGAGGGTGGTCTCCCCAAAGTTTGGACCAGACGACCCTGCGAGGAAGCAGCCTCGCTTTCAGAGCCAGGTGGACCGCAGACATGACCTCTACAAGGCCCATCAGGTGGCGCTCAACACCATGGAGACCAACCCGGTGGGCACTGATGGATGACCTAGGTCAATGATAGTCCTGCTCAGATAATGGCAGTGCATGAAGTTCCAGTTCATTGAATAAACATTCACAGCAGGATCACTTTTTATTTATTTTCGTTAAAGACTCGATCCGGATGAGTTGCTGCTGATAAATTACAGGCGAGTTGCACAACCCAGAGAAGACACTCCCAGTGCAGAGCCAAACACAACAGCACCTCACAGATGGTGCAGACAAGACACATGGCATCAGTGCAGACTAAACATAAACACACTACAAGTGCACATTCAAAGCCAAAGAGCAGGGTTTCAAACTGTGCAACCAGAGTACTTCCAAACAGTTTTTCCATTTAGACATTTTAGCTGATTTCCTGTCTGGCATTATGTGCGTGATTACAAGCTGAATTTGAAGTCAGAGGAAGGTCAGCGCCCTGTTTGGGCTGAAATTTTGGCCTGGGACAAAATGAGCATACAAAATGTTTTTGTAGCTTTGCTAATGTTAGCTATCAAAAGCTGCTCATTACACCCAGTAAGTGTTGTTTCCTTTTTTTTTACTCATGACTTCAACTTCTCTTTTGTAGTTAGAGGAAAGTGTTTTTTCTCTTTAAAAAGTGACAAAGCCTGCCTTTAAAATTGGTCTGTTCCAGAAGATGAAGAATTAAATGGAAATTATTCAGCGTGGATCTGTTAAGTATTTGCATATCTTTCTGTTATATTTAATGTTAAAAATGGACAAAGTTTCAAATTATTACCTCAGCATTTGCACAAGTAATCCTATCCTCTCTTCTTTTTTTCTTTTTTTTAACTCTTGACTCTGTATGATGTCATAGAGAGTGGATATCCCTTATATGGTCATCAGTTCTGGCTGTGCATTTCAGTTTAGTTTTTATTGGTATCTTACTAAAATTTTCCAAACCTCTGTTTCATGATATTAGATATCATGACGGTCTGTTGCTACCGTGGTTTGGTGGTTTCTACATTTTCCTAAAAACAAAAGATCCCAGTTCCATCATGGGAGGAGACACAAAACTTGATTATGTGTTATATGACTACATCATGTTGTCGGGCAACCGCCTAACAATGGACAGTTATATATTAGAGCCAGGCATGTAGTAGTTTTAATATCTCTTTCTTTTTTAATGATATTTGTCAAGTGCAGATTTAAGATGAAAATTAAACATTTGTGTCGAGGTCTCAGGAAACATTTGTAGCTAACGAAGATGTTTTTTCATACTTGTTTCAGTTCTTCCTTTACTGTTAGTTAACTACAGTATATTCAAACTTTCTGTTTGGAAGGGGTAGCCAATCAGGAAAGTCTGGTTTAAGGGGAGGTCACCTTAATGGGGGTGGAGCTAAAATAGCTTTGTTTAGCTGGTCTAAAGCCTGTTCCATGGCCCAGTATAAGACTCTGGGTTTACTCGCTGACCTCTCGTTGGACTTCACACAGTATTCATCAGCAGTGCACTTTCCTCCACTGATTCAGAGACTCAGTGCTTTTATCATTTATTGGGCAATCTGATCAAAGAATTCAACTTACTGGATTTTTTTGTCACTCTTTCAATCGTCGTTTGATGGTTGATTGGATGTTGGTGTAAATATTTTATCATTTCACATTTGTACACAGCACTGATTTATTATTTTGTTATTTTAAAATATAAATACACCACGAGAGTGAGTACAAAGTGCATTTTGTATAGTACAGTGGGATTTGGCTAAAGAAAAGCAGGTCTGTAGTTGGGGTTATTCAGACTGCATCTCCCACCATAGACGTGGGGTTGTATTGGATTCAGGAATGTTTTCAGCAGAATCTGACTCCTTTTTTAAAATCTGACTGAAGCTTATGATGATGAAAGACTCATCAATTTACGACGAGAAAGTGGGGTATATTAACAAACGGGTCAGGTTTCACTGCTTTGTATGATCTAACCTGGGTGTTACTGTTATTCTCATGGCATCACTGTGGTTTTTCTCTCTGTTCTGTCTCAGGATGAAGGTCTAGCTGTCTACAATATTTTAAGGGACCTGGAGTCTCAGTGTCTGAGCGAGATCGCAGCCATGCTCAGCGGAGAGATACCTGGAGAGGAACTGGGGGACTTATTTTTTGATTGCGTGGACACTGAGATTAAGTTCTACCAGTGAGGAGGTGGGAGGCTGCAGGGATGTATTTAGTGTTGTATAATGTGCATGAATGAGCTTTAGGCTGGGATTATAGTCTCTTGTGAATGCATACTGTCTTAATATATTCTTTTTAAACCAAATTTAACATGTATATGCAGGTTTGTTTTTTTTTAAAAACATGCAAGACCTGCTGCAAAAGGTGATTTCTTTCATTTCTGCAGACAGTTAGGTCCATAAGTACTCGGATAATGCCACAACTTGTGTGACTTTGTCATGGAATAATGAGAGAACAGGCCTCACTTACCATAAAAATTGCCTGTCAATCAATTGCCAATTACTTTTGAACCCCTGAAAATGGCAGACCAAAAATGGCCGTAGTTCCCGAACAGTTCATGCAATAGTTTTGTTAAACATGTTGAATTAAAGATAAAAGTCTGCACATCTTGATTATTTGATTTATGTCCAAAAAAGAAACTTGGAATGACCTTCAGATTTGAAATAATTATCGCTAAAGACTATTTACAAGAAAGTCAGGCTCCTTCAAAGTAAAATATAAAGACATGAAGGGTGGCTCAGGACTTTTGCACAGTACTACATATTAAAGTTAAGAATTTTGCCATAGTTTTAATGGTGAAGTGGGCACATCTTACTGTAATCATATACTCTGCAGTGGTTAAAATGTCATTTAAGGTGTTTAGATTTAATTTGATCATTTTTTAAAATCCTGTTTTTGATGAAAGCAGAAATTCTTTGACAGCGCCGTGAAGGTAAAACACGAACACAAAGCCTTTCATTTAGGAAGAGATATGAAAGGTCGAAGAACTCTGAGGTTGTGATTCCTACTTATTGAAATATCCTCCTGTTCAAGTGGGATTTGCTCATTTGCTCACAGCAAAGCAAATTAAGCTCCTAACATGTGCTGTATTTCATGGTTTTCTGTTACAGCGCCCTCAGGTGGATACTCTTTGTGCTCACAGAGTGGCAGGAGAAGGCCCTGGGACTGTTGCAGACTCCAGCGTTTCTCGTGTTGGCTTCCGCCTCACTTCCGCACCGCACATCTCTGTCCCCATTCCATCCTTAACACAGACTAAATGTCTTAACAGCACATGTGATTGGAGCATATTTATCATCTGTGTCGCCCAGGGAACAATGACTGCACCTCATTAGTGAGAAATACGATGTAGACTACACAGGCGCCTATGTAGAGCTGTGTGACGTTGCACAAATACTGTGTGAGTACGGCATTCGTTTAACTTTTTGTTTCATGTTGCAAATGAACGGGTTGTCATTTGTTTGATGGCTCCCTGTAGGGAAGGATATAATAAAGTTAATAAAGTCCTGAGTGTGTTGTAAGCTTTTTGGTCACACTTGCACTAATGGTGGGTCTGCCTGGACGGTCAGCAGGGGCTGAGCTGAAGGCGGGTTTGGTTGTACAATAAAAACTCTACTGAAGTCAGCAAACCCGCATTAGCTGATAGTGAAGTGAAAACAAAGATTAAAATATAAATTTGTGTAAAAATTTATTTATTTTTTTAAATCTGCAATTATAATATGGTGAATGGTGATCTATCTATAATGTACTTCTCATTAAAACAAATACAAAGTATTACTTTGTTCTAGCACAATATTATTGGGATGTTGGATGCTGCATGAAATATTTGAGATATTTCAATTTAATTCAATGTTCTATTGTGTCAAATATAATCTGTGTGAATATGTAAGTTCAGTGTGTGTGTGTGTGTGTGTGTGTGTGTGTCTGTGTGCGCGCAACAGTGTTTGCCACCATCTAGTGGTTGATTGGATTTACAGCAATCAAGTTCTCTCCACCTTTGACAAGATAAGAGGTTGGCAACCTTCACCGCCAAAAAAATATGGAGCCACAACTCATAATTAAGTGTTATAATGAGGGTGACGTTATAAAGAGCATTAGTATAAATGAGCCTATCAGCATTATGGGTTTAAATATTTAAAGTGTTTAACCACATCTGACTGCCTTCCAGTAGTCTATTTATACATGACAGTAATCCCATGTTTTGTTACTTTTATGAATGAATAAAACGAAAACAACCACAATTAAATTGAATAATTAAATTAAAAGATATTTTTCTTCTTTTTAAAATTGCTTTTATTACTAACAAAACTGAAAAGCAGAGAAGGAGGAAAATCTGTGCTCCGAAATGGCGCTATAAAGCTATTCAGGGCAATTTGAATCCTATGTATTTATGCAAACATATAAAACTAAAAATAATGTATGCTGTGGCGCACAAATAAAAACTTTTTGTTAATTTAATATACTGGTGACACACGTTACTGTTGTAAATGTAAAGAATCACAACAATGATAAATAAAAAATGTATATACGGTTTATTTCTATGAGGACCTTATCACTGTGGAGGGGTTTGTATGGCTGAGTGATCAGCGTTTCAGTTCAGGGAGAAGAGAAGAGAAAAGTTCCCTAATAAGATTAAAAACAGTGGTATGTGTGACTTTCTCTGGGATGGAGTTACCGAGGGTCACACCCTGCAGCCAGGCCTGGATAAGGGACTCTAAATATAACGCCTGTTGGCTGAAGGGGCCTTGCTCACGGGGATCAGCTGAGGTAAGTCTGAATGAGCCACAGGGGCCAGCCCGCCTGGAGAATGTGTCCTGACTACCTGGCCTTCTTGGATGGGGTGCTGGAAGGTGTCCCATCTGGGAACTCCTGGAGGGGCAGTCTACTCGATCTGCATCCAGTGCTGCTTTGCTATCGGACTTCTTTAATAGGTTTCCTGTAACAAATACCATGTTCAAACATCTGGGTATCGCTAAGTGCACTTGACAACAGGACCCCTAGGTTGTGGGTTGACATATATATATATTGAGGGTGCACCGAGAGCATCTGTCAGAGACCTCTGTCTGGAAGATCTTCTCCAGAAGAATTTTGACACCAGGATGGCTGTAGACAATAAGTGAAAATAGTAAAAAATACTAAATGTTCGACACTTCTGCTGAGGCAACTGCGTGGAGCTGCAGCTGTAAAGTGATTCCTTTGACTGAACAGCTGACATCAAAGGTGAACTGGAAGAGTGACTGGCCTTTTGATCTCCTGTGGCAGGCCGAAAGCAAAAGCATTTCTGACAGTAGGTAAAGCAAAAACTCAAGTATGGGAGGAGTTTGGTGAAGCAATGGAGCAAGACTCCTTAAAGATCTTTGATCCTGCTTCCCCAGCAGATCACAGGGAAGTATAATGCTCTCACCACAGCTGAGTGATTGAAAGTCTCAGTGTCATTTAGAATAGAATAGAATAGAATTCAACTTTATTGTCATTGCACATGTCACAAGTACAAGGCAACGAAATGCAATTTGCATCCATCCAGAAAGTGCTTTAGCCATGATATAGATATTTTACAAAATATATATTAGCAATAATATAGATATATAGATATATTACAGAAATGGGTCTGTTATAGGTATGAGGGTACAAAATATGGGTCTATTATGGGTATGTTACAATGTACACGGTATGAAGGTATGTTATGAATATGCTATAACTATAAGTATGTACAGGCTGTAGTGAGTGTACAAGCTATGTACAGGCTATGAACAGGATATAAATATATATAATTATATATAAATAAATAATTTACCTGTACACACTGAAGGATCTCGGCTTCCCTAGGAAATGGAGTTTGCTTATTCACTTTTGTGTTAAAACTTCCAGTTCAGCCTGCTGTTGATGTGGATGTCTGGGTTTTGTCCTTTGGGGCAACTATGGCTCAGGTGCTAGAGTGGGACGTGTACTAATTGGAAGGTCGGGGGTTCAATCTCCTCCAGCCTGCATGACAAAGTACCCTTGGCCAAAATGTTGAGTTAATCCCAATATTGTGAGTGTGCATGAAAGTTAGATAAGACAATATTAGATAAATGCTAGATAGAATAAAGTGTGTGACTGGGTGAACGAGGCTTGAGGCTTTGAGTGCTCAGTTAAAGTAGAAAAGCACTACACTATATGTACCGGTCCAAATGTAGCTGTCCTCTTCCCTGCATGTGAAGTTAATCACCATCTCTCCAATTTTATCCACATTCACAACATTCCAGACCACTTTACAAAATCATCCTCTTCCTGCCCATCACTAACACATCTAACCACTGTAGAACTGTCATAAGAGTATTTCTGATGGTGGCATGAGGAGAAGTTGTTCTGAAGGTGTGTAAGGTGAAAAGAAATGGAGACAGCACAATCCTCTGTGGAGCTCCTGTACTGCAGATCAGTGCAAACTCTCACATGTTGGAAAAATCTCCATGTCCTTGCGGCTGCAGAGCTCAATCAGGGAATTTCACAAAAGCATGAGGATGGTTTTTACCTGATGTGTTGGCTGAGCAGTCACCTTGATGTCACCGTGATATTACAGCAAAAAGGAATGACTTAAAGGACCTCTCAGAAACCATTCATCATTCTCTTCTACAGACTGTCCTTTCAGTACCCCACAGGGGCAAAAGGTTAAAAAAATAATAAAATAAAAGCTATCACACACGTGTACACACACTCACTCTGGGCTTGTATTCATTTATCATCTCAAGTCATACTTTAGCCTGATGCTTGAATACAAAAACAATAATTTAAATATTTCATTTAAGAAATATATGCTAACGGTTTTGCGTGTATGTCTTTGTGGTGTGATTTGTGTATATCTACAGAATTTTTGAACCTGTGTGTACATGAACATAGTGGATAAATCTGAGGTTATCTTTTTTAATTATGTGCGTATGTATTCAGTGCCTCTCTGTGCCTCTGTTGTCTTGTATTTTCAGTGTAACTCAATTAAGAAAATAAAGAAAAACTTTTTTTTTTTAAAGAAAATTAAATGTGATTTTTCTTAGTTTTTGACGGTTATTTCTTGTGTTTAAATATTATAAATAAAGTTGCGTTAAAAAGTAGCTGAAACCACTTCTTCATCCCCGGGGGGGGGGATTAGAAAAACAAACTTCCTGGAATTCAGCCAGTGCCTGTTTTTAAAATGTTGTCCGACTGTATTTAATATGTTTTAAATATTTTTAGAAAACATACTTACTGCTAAACATATTTTGAGCAGTTTCCCCTGTTTTCATTTACCCAAGGGAGTGTGTGTTTCCTGATTTTTAATGAAAGTGGAGTCATCCAGCGGAAACGGTAATTTTACGTTAGCTCGTTAGCCCACCGTGAATGCTGCTAAGTAGGTTAATCGAAAGCAGGGGCAAAGCTTTAACTGCCGATGATTTAACTGCACTTTAGGACGAGACAGTTTTCACAGATGCGTCGATTTTAGCTGGAAATAATATCCCGTCGATGATACAGTTGTAAGTTTGATATTTCTCCTTTTTGCTAAAGCTAACTGAAGCTACACCGTGGCCTGCTAGCAGACAGCTGCAGCAGCGAACGTTAACGTTCAACGCTGTTAACGTTATGTCGGTCACGGCATAGCGAAAGGTCCATTAAGCCAACTATCTAAGCTCTGGGATGCCTGAGCGTCCTTTCTAAGAGTTCTACAGCAGGTGCTTTACACGTAGCTTCTATTTAAAGGCACACCCGCGCCTGTACTGTTGGTTTGTGACACCTGCTAAATGTTCATTTTTAAAATTTTATTTTATGCTTTGCTGCATATTTTTGTTTACTCATTGTGACCTATATTTGCTTTTTTCTTTCAATCCTGTTGTGATTATGAAGCATTTATGATCGAAGGGTGTACTGCTTGTCAGTGTGATCTCTGAATGCAAAACGTAGTAGCATTGAACAGTGAGCGGGCCTGTTTTACCACCTCAGAGGCCTGCTGCAGGCAGTATACGAGGCTATCTTCAGTTTAACCCTGACTTAGAAGAATTGCGAACGTAGTTTACTTATTACCAGAACGATATTAATGGTTTAGCATGTCGTGAATGAGGCTTTCTTCTAACCTGACTGGATCACCATGGTAACTGATGCTAAATACTTAACCTGAAGGGTTATACATGCGTCTGCCACATAACTGGCACAGAGACAGACAACCATTCATGCTCAGTCAGTTTAGAATCACAAATTTTTGTAGCCAATTCCTTTGGAGTAGACACGGAACAACTGTAGAAATCCTGACATATTCCAAGTGGAGAGCACTTTGTTTGCCATGTTAATACAAGATAAGTGGTTGTGTTTATTTGAAGTGTTTATTTGAAGTCTGACATTATTCAAGAGTTTATTCTCTTTTTGTATCACTTAGGTCTGAGGATGTACTCAAACAGATCTGAACACAGTTACAGGCGGCAGTACAGTGAGAGAAGTTCACGGCAACGGGATGAATATGACGACAGATGGGAGAAAAGGCGGGAACCTTCCAGGGACATGCCACGGGAGTCATATCATAAATATGGTGGGGATGGACGCAGCAGTGCAGAGAAGACAAGAAGTAGGGAGTACAGTGAGTCGCCGAAGAGGCTGTACAGCAAAGATACGCTGAACAGAGACTGGAGCAGGAAGAGCCCAGCGAGGAGACGCGTGTCTACACCGGTGCGGGACCCCTCTGAGAACAAACGGCAGAGGTTTGCAGATGACGACGAGCGGGATTACAGGTACAGGCGTGAAGCTCAGGAGAAAACGTACAGGCCTTCACCGGACAGTTTTTCACGATTGCATCTAACCAGGAATTTTGAAGATGCGTCACCACAAAATGAGGATTTCAAGTATAGGAAAACACCTCAGGACTCCAGGCACAGGCCTCGGCATGAGGAGTTCCCATACAGGCAGCCTAATGACGAGTTACCTTACAGACGACTGTCGGGGTCTTACAAAGATGGAGATGAATATGAGAGGGGCCGGGATCCGTCACAAGAGAGGGCACGATCACAGGAGAGGGTACGTTCTCATGATTGCTTAATGAGGGTTGGACAGGTTTTAATTGTGTGTTTGCATCAGTTTGAATAGTGTTTTAATTCCAAGTACTCATTTTGTGGTTTGATTAAAAATATTTATTCATGTCAAACAGAGTTATGTCAATCCCAGAGAGAGGACGGACAGTCCTTTCGCTTCTGTATATGATGAGGATTATCGCCAAGCTGGAACAAGATATCCATTGAATGGCTCGAGCGGACAGGTGGGTTTGACGTTACACATGTTGATAAATCTTTATCACTTCAGAGGTTATGACTTTTCTCATGTCTCTGGCTAGTAGGTTGGAGTTTTACTGGCAAATGTTCATTACTTCATATGCTGCTGGGTAGCCTAATAACAACAACAATAATAATTAATACATGGATAATCAGACACATTTTATTACTGCAGTGTGGTAAATACTGAGTGTATTTACCACACTGCATTCACTCCTGCATGTATCTGAGAGAGGAGGAGGAGGATCGGTGCTCCTCATACTGCAGTTTGGCTACTTGCAGAGAGCGTTTATTGTACTCTTACTTTATCCCAAATACATATTTCTTGAATACTTCTACTGCATAAAGCGTAACACCCATGCTGTAGCCAGCTGTAGATTAGCACCTTCTCAGAAGTGTAACTCGAGTTGATAGGCCTGTTTATTAGTAATAGCTTGGCACTTCACTCAACATAACGAGCACACGTGTATTTCTTATTCTTTATGAACTTGTGAAATTTCTGACATGGTGCAAAAACTGAAGTCTACCAAGCCAAATACTTTTAACTATTAATTTTGTCTGCATTTACAACTTCTACAACACATGCAGCACAATACGTACAGTAAAAACACCACCACAAATATCAATATATCTGGGCTCTGATCCCATAGCCCTGTTCACCCGTAACCTAACATAAATGAAATGACCACTCTAACAGCTTATCGTTGTGAGTGCGACAACAAAACGGGATGCACATCAAAACTGGCCTCAAAGTAGACAGAATATTGATCAGCACAATAAACACCTACAAGACGCAAACAAGGTGTAATAGTCTTTAATTGTATTTCGCTTGCTCATTAGTCTGCAGTAGCTTATTTTCTGCAGTTTTACACATCTGCTGTCAGATGTCACGTACACTGCTGTTTCGTGTTGATTTGCTTTCAGAAGTGTCTCAGAAAATTGTGTGAAAATGTTTAACCTTCGAGAGATTTGTTTGACTCTTATACCTGTGACGTTTGTGTGCTTCCCATCAGTCTTTTGAGAGTGATGCACCCAGTCGAAGTACAGCTGTTTCTGAGCAGAAGTCAACCAAAGGCTTCCAGCGTTTCCTCGACGTGCTAAACAAGGGTGTGAATGTCGACGTTCTCACTAAGATTGTGACTCAGACCTCGGATGACGATGATCAACCCGTTTCTCAAACCTTATTACCGAGCCCTGCCACTCATCTGTGGTCTCCCACTCAAAATGCTGGGAGCAATCAAGGAAGCCACCAGGATAACAGCTACTGGAGTGAGGGCGAAAGGTCCCGCAGACCAGTTTCCCCACAGACTCATCGAAGGTCCCTCAGCCCAAAACAGTGCCCACTCTCTGATGAAAAGCCCCTTCAGGGGAACGATGGCAGGGAAGCCTACTTCCGCAGCCGATCCAGGTCCCCCTTGGTGGTGGAAAGGGTGCCGCTGCCACCTGAGGATGAACACAAGCGTAGGCAAATGCAGGATGTGCTGCAGGCAATTGGCATGGATTTGGGATTTGAAGAGCTTGGCCAAATGTCTCATAGAATCCAGGAGCGGCTGTATGGGAAGAAGGATGGCGATTTGGCTCGTAAAGTTGGGAGGGAGAGGGGCACGAGGCGACCGTATTCCCCGAGACGTCAAAGTAGAGCGTCATCATCATCAAGCAGATCTAGTTTTAGCCCCTTAAATCAGAATTATTACAGTAAAAAAGACTCGTACAGTGCAGAGAGGGATGTAACGGATGTGCATCAACTATACAAATCTGCTGAGTATGACCAGAAGACGAGTGGCAGCTCAGTGCAGGACAGTAAGAACTGCGAAAGGAAATCTCAGGAGAGCGCTGCTGCACTACAACCATTTTCTCCTAATTCCTCATACCCTGCGTCCAAACCTCCATCTACTCCGGTGGTGCCGACGTACCCTCCGGTCAACTGCTCACCGATGCCATACCCACCTGTCCCGCCAGCTGTGCCTCCACCGATGCCCCACATTGGGCCAGGGGTTATTATGCCACCCTTTGTCCCGTACCCCGCCATCCCGCCTATGAACATGTATCCAACCATGCTCCCGCAAGCGAGCCAGATGTTCCCGCATCACGTTAATCATCCACAGCCACCATATTTCAGCCAATCAAATGTAAGTGCAGTTCAACCACTGAACACAACGCAAAAATCCAAACCACTGACAAGGCCCCGCTGCTTGCAGGTTATTCAAACCAAAAAAAAGCCTGGATGAACAAGGCTGCGCTGGGTGGAAGTGAGACTTTGAAACTGACTGATGGAAACAGCTGGGCCTTCAGGGAGTCTCTTTTTAGCCACAAAACACACGTTTGAAGCATCAGAGAACATCACAGTGAACATTTGTAAGCAACCAGACCAGCAGCAACTGTATCGTGAGTTTGATGACAAACTGTAGGTGGTGCTGCAGCTCTTCTTGATTCTCGGTCTGCTCTCATACCCATCACACATTCACTTGTCTGCCACAACATTAAAACCACAGACAGTGGAAGAGGAAACAGCTCGGGTCCTTGAATTCATGTGGATGTTATTTTGACACCGTTACAGCTTTGATGCAGACCAGGCATTGGGCTGATGGCAGGAGCCTCCTCTTGTATGGCGGTGCAGCCCATTATACTACAACAAGTATTAAGCCAGCCTCCAAAGCTAGACCACCGTGATTCTCAGAGGCTCACAGGACCCAAAGGATCCACTGCAGCGTCCTGAACCCAACAGCACAGCGCACGGTCGGAGGTCCTGCATCCATGCCTGCACTCCTCAGGCAGTATGAAGCAGGTGGTTTTAATGTTGTGGTTGGTTGGTGTAGCTTACAATAGCCAGGTAATTCTAGGAAAAAAATAAAACAAATACTGAAACAACAAAAATGTGTTATTTTGTTAAAGTTTTACTAAAATTTGATGCATTTTATTTTTGTGGACATCATATTTGTCTTTATGTAGGAGCCTTTATGTTCATTAATTAGCTCCAAGGCCAACCTACAACTACAAAACATGCTCTACACTTCTGTCGCTTTACATATTTTTCTTATTCTGTAAACATGCAGAAATTTGCTGTATAAATATTGAACTGGATAATATTAAACACAAAGGAAATACTTTGACTGTGTGCTGACTTATTGAATGAGTACAGATTTACTGTGGCGCTGCTCTTGCCACAACTAACTAGAAAGGCTCTGGAAATTCATATTTTCTATTACAATTTTGTTTTTAAACAATGATTTAATCAATGAATTTGACTCATGTTTTAAATCCAGAGCACACATTTCTTTTACAGGAGGAAAAGCCTTTGGCCAACGAGAGAGGCAAAACTATTTCAGCTGTTAACCTTCAGTTTCAGTCCAACCATGACCATTAAATAAGAATAATAACATTTTTTAAAAGCTTTATAAAATCATGTTAAAGTGTCTAAGGTAGGGGAAAGTTAGTTGAAATAATTTATAATTATTTTGGTTAAAATATTTAAATTTTAGATGCAAGCTTTATGAGAAATACTATTCAAAAATGAAATTACCGTTATAGCAGCCAAAACATGTAAAATTACTTAGCTCAATAAAATAAATGAATAAAACAAATTAGCTCACAAAGTTACAAAGTAGAATAAAAAATATTTTCAGTGTAAAATTAGAGCAGTAAAATTGAATAAAGGTGCCAGTACAATAAAAAGACTACCTGATAATATAATGTATTTACAACATCACCCCAGGTTTATTATTTATAGTTTGCAGACACTGACACTAATATGAAAAGTTGCATTGATTCAACATCTGTACATTTATACTGCTTTGACTGGAGTACAAAGCACAATATATGTGAAGGCAATGGTATTCCAAAATCTTAGATGAAACCAATGTATGTGAATGTATTTCTAAAATTCTAAAGATGTGATTTTAAAAATAGAGCCAAGACTCAACATGTAACTTTAAAGAATAGCATGGTAAAGTTAATAATGATAATAATAATGATGATAGCTTTATTTATAGAACAAAACAGGGTTTACAAAATGCTTTGAAGCAAAATACTAACTTGTAACATAAAAGATCAAATCAGAGCTTTTAGGCTCCAGACCCTCACGACCGACAGTAATGAATGAATGAATGTGTGTACACAATGAAAGGAAATATGCTGAGTGAAGAAAAAGAGACATGTTGCAACTGCATTTTTTTTTCTCTAAGACATCTCAGGCTTTAATCTCAGGATTAATGGATGGTTCATTACATCGTCATAGTTAAAGAATTTTTTTAAATAACTGATGTAGAGAGCATTTACAAACAGCTAAAATGTGCGGCGCAGCTGTCACAAGTAATGCCGTTAAAAAACAGCTGAGGCTGGAGTCTGAAGGGCAATCTTTAAACATCCATAGTGAAATGTTTTTGCTTCTAAATGCATTTATTTTTTTATAAAATATAGTTATTTCGTGAATTTAATTTATAAAATGATAATTAATTTGTATTTATTTATTTGCAAATGTAGACTGAACATTAGAACGAGCCCAGGAAATGGGTGGGGGCTTACGAACACCTGACCTGTTTTTCTCCTGCAGTGTCGGTGCTCTGTCCTGCAGGGGGCGCTGCTGTCACATTTCACTCACGTATACCACCGAAGCAGCGTGATCAGTAATGGCCTTTTTCTGTTAACACTAGAAGCTTGTTTAGCTTTAATGGTTTCCTTTTTTTTCTGCCGAAACGTCTTTAATGTTGGAGTTTCACCGTCCTTTGTCCGACTGGCTCCTAGTTTAAAAATGAAATATCTTTCCACGATGTAAAAGAAGAAGTTCTCGTTTGCCCGGCAATAGTAGGTGACCAGTCTTTTTTAGCAACGATGCTAAGTTGTGTAAACACCTTTCAGTCTGTTACACCGACTGTCCACACGTTAGCGAGTAGCTGCTGTAATGTGATGGCTGCCGGGTTTGGTTGTTACTTGGTTACTTTGGTTGGCTCTGTGTTTGCGCATTAGGAGCTTTCATGTAAGCTAACGCTGAGGGTTTTGCTGTGAAACTGTGAAATAAGCATAAAGACAACATGAAAGATCGAAGCTGGTTCCAAAATAGCCTTTGTGTTTACATTATGTGAGGAGGTAATGGCTTCACAATATACATACACATCTATCTTTACCCATACTTGCTGTATATTTCTTACTTACTGTTTCTGCTTTAGGCACTTGGAGAGACTGCAGGATGAATCAACGTGAGTGGAAAGATGCTGTCCACAGACTCCAGAGACTTCTGGAGCCAAGCCGCCACAGCATGGGGAATGCCTCCAGATGTCACAGAGACTGGGACACTTACCATGAATACTCAAGATATACTGTTCCTGAACCACATAGGAGTGATGTGAGGTGGAAAGAGCTCAGTCCTTCATCTCATCATGTTCATAGTAAAGTCCCAGAGGTGGAGGACCCGGACGGAGAGCCGCTGCTAGAGAGTGAAGAGGATGTAGAGCTGGCAAGAAAGAAGCCGCTCCTCAGAGAGATGGAGGAGAGAATTATGCACAAGAAAGCTACCCTTGCCATGAAAACGCGGTTTGTGGAGACACCACCAGGTGTTTCAGGTGATGAGCAGCCGGCTATGTGTGTAAGTGAAACTCTAAGAGACAGAGTGAAGGAGATTCTGATGCAGCGACAATATCTCAGCTATTTCTCAAAGGTGAGGAGCACTGAATAGACTCTCATAGTAAAGTGCATTTCTTTTTTGCACGACCCACCTGATCCCCTTAGAATCAGACGTTTTTGTTCTTTTTTGTTTTTGTTTGTTTGTTTATTTGGATAATAAAAAATATGACCTTCATATTATAATTACTTTCTGAGTTCTGCATATAGGATTTTTGCCTTATTTTTTATACAGGAAATATCTACATGAGATTTTCAGTGCTGAAAAACACAATGCCTGTTATAAAATACTGAATTTCCCAGAGGATTGATAAAGTTCTATCTATCTATCTAAAATAAAAGAAATGAAACCACATCACTTGTAGACTCGTAGTGACTCAGTGTCACAATTTCAAAAATCTTATTAATCTGTAAAGCTTTCTTTTTCTATTATTCAGGTGCAGTTGGCCAGAGAGAGAAAGAGCTCCTCCTGCCCGAGCAAAGGCGATGTGCTGCAGGAACAGCATCCTCTGAAGCTCAGAGTGAAAGCTCTAATGAAGAAGAGACACACTGTTTTACCACCTTACAGTGAACAGGTTTGTAATATGTCATTTTATAAATAAAAAAATGACAAGACTGTTCTTAAAGGAGAGAAGCAGCAACACAGGAGACGCATCATATTATAGTGTTAGACTTAACAGACTCAAAGAACTAACTCACTAGAATTTATTAGTCAGTAATCACTTTGACTTTGACAAAACTTTTTTTTCTATAATTCAGATATTCATTTGTGTTGTCATAACTATAATATTTCACATAGATGCCACGTGGCCCTGCAGCCTCGTCATGCGACACAAAGCGCTCACAGCTGAAGTGATTGGAACAAACGTTTCGGGTGGATGTGTGTGAATAACAGTGTTTTCCCCTGAATTACAATGTGTTTGTGGTGTTAGTGTTTGTGTGTGACGAAGGCATTCAAGGTGCCTCTGTAACAGAGGAATAACCAGCTGCTGTTACAGTACAGTTCTTATGTTGTTGATCCAGCAGTCGACAGTCTTTCTGTTGTGTCATGGCAATGAAATAGTAAATGCTAATGTTATCTTTTATCTTAATATTATTAATGTGCTATAAAACACTGAAATATGGCCATTATCTTTTGATATCTGATTATTTGGAAGTGCTGAGAACAATTTCAGACGTGTTTACCTGAGACCTGGATCATGGCAGCATGTAATTATCCCTTTTATGACAGCATCTGAGCTTCTCACCACGAATCTGCTGGTTCAACAATAAAGTGAATTTCTGACCCTTCTCAGGGCCCTGACGTCGCGTGGCCTCCTTCCAGCCGAAGCGTTACATCACCAGCTAAGAGAGAGGACGTCATCAACAAGGGTTTCGAGTGCTTCCTCAGCGTACTCAACAAAGGAGTGGACATCAACTTGCTCAAACCTGAGGATGACTGTGGCGAGGTTGTACAGTTGATGCCTTTCTACTTTTTCTTTGTATGTCAACCACATCATACCTCCAGTTACATACAGTAGTATATGAATGAATCCTTGACTTGAATTTGAAGACGTCATCACATTGCTGGAGAAAAATCCAGCAGATAATATTACCATAATGGGATTTATCACCATAGAGTGAAAATAAGAAGCTTTGATCAACATTAGAATTCTCTGAGTAATAACACAATAATCTTTGTTTTTCTTTCTCAGGTCCCTGGTGTGTCACTGCCACCTCTCGGCCGAAGCATTTCTTCACCAGCAAAGGATGAAAATAATGTCAACAAGGGTTTTGAGCGCTTCCTCAGCATCCTCAACAAAGGCGTGGACATCGAAAAGTTTAGCAGGATTATGAGAAATGATAGAGAGGATCTTCCTTTAGGTGAGGAGTCCCTGAACCTTCAGCTCCCTGAGGAGAGGAGCAAATCAGATCCACCCTTTAGGAGTGAGAAGCAACAGCTGAACAGTGGAGCTTCGCTGCTGGGCCTCAGACAGCCCAGTGAGAGTCTACTCAGCATGGACAATGGCATTGAGCTGAGCCCCACCCAGAGAAAGGAAAGCCAACGGTTGTTTAGTGGTGCCTCACTGCTAGGTCTCAGCCTACCCAGTGAAAACCAGTGCTCAAACAGTAGAGCCGTTCTGTTACTCAGCCAGGCCAGTGAGAGCCAGCGGTTGAAGACTGAAGCCTCGCTGAAAGGCTTCAGCCAGCTCAACAAGAGTATCGGCAGCGGTGCCTCACAGCCAGTACTCAGCAAAGCCAGTGAAAGTGAGCAGGCAGGCAGTGGAGCCCTGCTGTCAGACCTCAACCAGGCCAGCAAAAGCCAACAGTTAAATACCGGAGCCTCACTGCCAGGCTTCAGCCTACCTAGTGAGAACCTGCACTCAAAAACTAGACCCACTCTGCTAAGCCACGGATGGGAAAGTGAGAGCCAGCGGTCGAAGAGTGGATCCTCATTGAAGGATCTCAGTCAGAAAAATGAGAGTCTACTCAGTACAGCCAATGAAGGTGAACCGGGCCTCAATCAGGCAAAGGAAAGCCAACAATTAAATACTGGAGCCTCGCTGAAGGGCCTCAGCAAGCCCAGCGAAGGTACTGGCAGTGGTGCTTCACAGCCCGGACTCAACAAAACCAAAGACAGTGTGCGCTCAGACAGTGGAGTCCAGCTGACGGGCCTCAGCCAAGCCAATGAAAGCCAACAGTTAAATACTGGAGCCGCATCACCCAGTGAGAACCAACTCTCAAACACTAAGCCTATTAGGCTAAGCCTCAACTGGGTAAGCAAGAGCCAGTCGTTGAAGAGTGGACCCTTGCTGAAGGGTCTCAGCCAGGCCAGTAAGAGCCAGCGTTTAAAGAGTGGTACCCTAATCCCCGGGCTCGGTGATGACAGTGACAGTGAGTCAAACGGTGGAGACCTGTTGGCAGGCCTCCACAAGACCAACAGTAGAGAGAAAAAGACTGACTCATCTACTCGAGAGAGGCTCTTCTTACCTGGTGATGAGGAGAAGAAGAAGAAGATCAAAAGAGACCACAGTTTGGGCTCTAGTAATCGATCAAAGTCCCCGGTGGCAGTAAAGAAGAAGAAGGAGGTGGAAGAGGAAAAAGAAGAAACCCCATTAGTGAGTGAGCAGCGTGAACAGCTGCAGAGCATTCTTAAAACTCTGGGATGGAACCTGGACGTGGATGAGCTGAGCAAACTAGCAAACCACACTCAAGAGAGGCTGTGTGGGAGGAAAAACGAACGTGCGAACAGCAGAGAGGAGCACGAGAGCCGCCAGAAGCACTTTCGTGACCGAGATCACAGGAAGTCCTTGTCACGTTCTCCTCTGCGGAGCAGCAAAACAGACCAGAGTCAGGAGAGAATGTGTGGGAGGAAGAGCGAAGGGAGGGGGAGGAAGAGTGAAGGGAGGAGGACTGACAGCAGAGGGGAGGAAGAGACACAGCAGAGGCGCTCCCTTAGAGATCACAGAATTTCCTCGTCCTCTTCCTCATCTTCCTCCAGGTCAGCCTCTAGAAGCTCTAGCCCGAGCCCCTCACGCCGTCTGCGCTCTCGCAGCCGAGATTTGAAACGGAGGCGAAAGGCCGAACGAAGCCGCTCGCGAGAAAGAAGCAGAGAGAGACTGAAACACAGAGATCGATTGAACAGCAGAGAAACACTGAGGGACAGAGAGCGAAAAGACTCTAAACATTTTTCTGCTTATCCATATTCACAAAATCCCGTGTTTCCTCATCCTGCTGCTTCTCCATTTCCAGACTACATTTTGTCTCAGTACTCGCATTTCGCTCTTACCCAAAGTGGGAACTACAGCGGTGCTACAAATCCTTACTGGTCATATAATCAGTATAACATTCCTCCCTCTCTTTCTGCCAGCGGCCATCCTTACCCACACTTTTCTGGGTCTGTAGTGGCACCTAACATGGCTCTCCCTGATCCCAGTCTTCTTACGAACAGTGCCTCATTTTCAAACCCGGACCTGTCTGTGAGCGAAGGTCAAGATGGGTCAGCCTCTGTTGCTCGCTGCCTGAGAGTCATCAATACCGAGCAGGCATCCTCTCAGAGCTTCACAGGTGGCCACAACTGGAGACGGGGTCACAAAGAAATTATGGGAGATTTCAGGAATCCCAAAAATATTTTAGAGAAACACAGTAATGCATCAAAGTCACCACTGGCACCACAGGACTCAAAGGTATGCACAAACACTGCGGGTAATGACCCCAGCACTGAGGAGTTAAAAGAGGAGAAGCCGCAGCTAACAGAGGAGGAAATAAAGGCGAACCTGAGGAAAAAGGTTGGTGGACAGTTGGTTTGGCCAGCTCTCGAGGCCATGCCATGCTAAGAGGTTAGCTTATGCCATTGTTTGCCTTGCTCAGGTCTCCCAGGTATTT
>VUQG01014399.1:2174-20138 GCA_015106755.1 Etia nguti | reverse complement strand
TCGTGGGAAAGGCCCCCCCCCCCAAAAAAAAAGGTTACTGAAATAAGCTTTCATATAAAGTGCATGCTCACAAACACTGGAGAAAAAAAAAAGGCTAGAGTAATTTAAAATTATAAATTCAGCCTCTTCAAGGATACACATTGCTTGCTTGTTCACAGCAAATCGTCACTCAGTAACCCGAGTAGAATTACAAATTTGTTCAAAGCAGCCCAATCATTAATTAATAAAAATATCACGGTCATACAATAGGCTTTGGAAGAGTGCCTTTTCAGAAATAATGTTCTACCTGGAAGTACAGCTCTGGAGTAAAGCTTCGGCTTTGTATTCATGGCAGCGCAGTAGATGGCAAAGTACACAGTGCTTGCAATGAAAATACCAGAGCAGTGTGCATGAACATAGTCGAGATCTATGAAAAGATGGAAACAGGAATTAAATTGGCAATATTACACCTGGTTCTTGGGAGGGACTAGTATTTCATCAACTGGCAACTGGATCCATCCTTATATCTATGATAAATTTATTTTTTCAATAGTTCCTTCAAGGCAGCTTTTTAAAAAAAAAAAAAAGAAGTTCAGAACAAAGCGATATCCAACACAGAAAACATACCGTAGACACTGGCTTCATAGAACATGCTGTCATGGTACACCGAATGGCTCTTAATATACAGAACTGGTATGATGGAGGAAGCGTACATGAGGCCCGCCACAAGAGCAAGGAGAAAACCACTGGTGAAAAGGATGAAGAATGCATTTTAGATCTCCACTGATACATCATTCAGTTTCTATGGTTAATTCTAAGATATTGCAAAGAGCCAATAAAAACTGACAGTGCATGGGTAAATGGATATACAGGAAAACACACAGCACAAAAGTGATGGTTTTTTTGCACTGTGTTTTCTGCATTTATTGAATATCTACTTTGACTGCTACACTTACAGCCTGGTGCTCACATTTTAATAGTTTTTTCTGCTACTAAAACAAATTCACAGTAAGAGTAAAGTTGTCATGTGTGAAACTGTTTTTATAAGTCATGACTAGCTTGTTACACCCAAAAAAACTACACTGGCACGCAGCTTCTAAACAAGTAACTAAAACCTTCATTTAGAAGATATAATGTAAATTAATTGTTACATTTTTTTAATTACTTTTTCAATAGTTTTTCAATAGTAATTCAAAAGTGTAAAATTTTATTCATTCATAATTTAAATTCTATGACGGTGCGGTTGTTTGGCCAAGGTGTAGCCCTTCTTTGTCAGCAATGAAAAATGTTAATAGTAATTATGCACACAGCTGAGAGGCTGCTAATGAGATGAGCTCACATGAATCGTTTGCTCTTTGGTCCAATGGTGTCTATCCAGGATTCAGAGGAATTTTGTCCATAACTGCCAGAATTTGTTCTCTGCAAAGAGAAATATCAACCCAATTTGTATCTGCACCACACACAATACATGATAAAGTGATGACAGGCTTTGAGAAAGAAAGCAATATTTGTCTTGAGTGAATAGGATGCAAACAAAAAGAATGCATTCAACCTACTTCGACAAGCTGATAAAAATAAATATTAAGTCAATGACACACTCACTCTGTCAATCAGTAATGGAATTGTTTCTGAACTGGGAAGTAGCTTTACATCCGCTTTCACAAAGAAAAAGATCAGCCCACTGAATCAAAGGAGAAAGAAAGTGTCATGCACATCCAGCTGATATGATTTGAAAAATGACAGTAGCCATCACTTTTTTGGGGGGGCTAATAAACAACACAGACTAGGACATTACGATTCCCAGTGCAGCAATTTACCTTAGCAGACACAATCCAACTCCACAATAATTTAATATTGGACGCGAAACATTCTGTGCAGCAATCCCAAACCAGCCAAATCTAGGACAGACAATCAGTGAACTTTGACCAATTCAGTCATTTTTCATTCAATCCAAGTCGTGCAAAGGCAGGATTATTTTATTTTCGATCCAGAGTGTACATTCCATTAACTCAGCTCAACTCACCTTGAACTGGCCCAGCCCATCAACAAATTAGAGGATCCCGAAATTAAGATGCCAAGACCAAGGCCAATCGCTTTAATAAATGGAACAACTGCTACATTTCCTGTAGACCACATGGATAGATGGAAGAAGTTAACATGTAAATGTTACTGGCAAAGTTAGGGTTGCACCATTTCCATTGCTATATCTGAATGCTAAAATTTATTTTATTTATTCACTTCTCATTAGTACATGGAGTCTACCTGACCCAGGAGCCATTCCCAGTCCCCTCTGAAGTCTTCCCCAAACCCCAGCCTCAATTCATGCTCAAGCCATCTGCCTTTATCTACTAGAAAATGCTATCAAATCTGAATGCGGAGCTAGTGAATATCTGATATTTTGAGATATTCATGAAACAAACAGTCTGTGTGCATTCTTAAAGTTTTCATTTGAAGCAGTGGCACTTGGTTCTGTCTAGTAAGGTATGGCAAAGATTATGATGAAGCCGTTTTCAATAATTTAAATTCATTTTTAAAAAACATTTTGATCTGGCAAATTTGAAAACCCTGGAGAGCGGCAACGTCCCAGTTCTTTCCTCAGCAACTATGTCAGACTATTCCCTCAAAGTTTTCTGTTTTTTAAAAACAACATGATTAATGAATACTCGCCACTACAAAACTTTTAGTTACATTTCGTATTACACCCTATATACCCATTGATCTGTTCAAAGTTAAGCACATAACATTATGAATTTAAAGTATGAAATTGGGTCACACTGATTTCGCCCCCAAAACTGTTCACTTCTCCAACAGGGGACTATCAATAACCTAATTTTATGATGAACTAGGAAAATAGGGACCCCATCAAGAACAGCATCCAGCTGGACACCTGAGTCCAGTCTACTCCAGAACCTTTGCATCAAACTATATGTTGTTAAATTTAAAAAAACAAAAAACAAAATAAAAAACCCCTCAAATTCCACAATACCTGTGGCCCAAAGCACACCTCCAAGCATTGCAAATGGGCAGAACTTGGGTGACTGAAGCATCAAGTCTCCAAACATAGATACAACCCATATTGCTGCACAGGTAACCCACTGAAAAAACATACCATCGCCAGTCTCTACTCTTTTGACAGGAACGAAGTTGCTTCCATACAAAAATACAGCAGCCATATTTGCAGTAATTCCATAGGCAAAATGTGAGATAGGCCTAGTTGAGTTACAAGTAATATTAAATGATTGCAATCCGCCAGTTCCATCATTTTTGTAGCCATCTTCTGCACCTTCAGTGATATGACAGCTCGCAATCAATAACATAGCGACCAATAAATGCAAAAGTAAGGATTTTGCTTGGGGCATGTTAAAACAGAATATTTGTTTTGCTTTTGATAATTCAGGTCCACAACATTAAAAACTGCTGGAGGCCGTCTGTGTCTGCAGTGCTAAGTCAGTCAGGTGCTGCCAGTTATCTAATCACTTAGTCACACAACAGCTGCACTGGATGTACGCATATACTTACAGACAAGAAACCACACAACCATGAGGGCTTGTCATCATGTCTGTTTTCTGGAGTAGTCTGGAGTATTTATGTTATGACATATATAATAATGCTGTTTATAGTACTTGCTTATTTATAGCCAGCAAATAATAGCCCTATACTAGACGATGTATAGTTAAAATATATACATCGTGTGTGTATATATATATATATATAGTTGTGGTTCTTTGGCTTGATGACTCATTCGCCCCCGAATGACAAGGAAAACAGCGCTTGTAGTTAGATTGAGGAGCTCTATTTGCCACACCTATTTTTATTCAGAAAAGGAAATCCTGTAGGCTAAGTGGACTGGTGCGCCCACCCCACATTCTCTCAAGGCATAAGGAAATTTTTACTGCTTTGGGAGTTGCCATGAAGAATTAGGACAGTACACCACCAGATGTCGCCTGAAACGCATACATATAGTACCTAAGAGATCAAATATTTAGCTTTAAACGATTTCATTTTCAACTTAGTTAATACGCTGTGTAGTGCTTAACTTCCTTATTAAATTTTTTGTAAAATATGTCTATAGCTCGTGTAAGCTCAAAAACACATTTGTATTACCCCTTATAAACCTTAATAAGGACTTGTGGTGTACCCTAATGGGCTTCGATGTGGATTTTGATGGAGAGACATACAAATACTAAAGGTTAACTTTAGCGATATTGCAGTGCACTTTATCAAGTTTGAATATTACATGATGTCTGGGTGTGTTTTAATTCCGGGGCTGGATGATTCATTAAAAAAACCCAAAAAACGTAATAATTAAGGCTCTCATAGGCCAAGTCTGTACCTTAAGAGAAGGGGAGAAAAAAACTAAGGCTTAACTAAGGTTTAAATTGCTTCTCATTTCCGAGAAGGGTGGTATCCAAGCATGACCCTCCATCCACTGCGCAGTTGTGTCCTCCATTCTATTCACAGAAATCCTCGGAAGTTTTGCGCTCCTCCCCAGAAAGAGTTTGGCGCAGAAAGGACAAAGTCGTGACAATGACATAAATTCTAATGGGGAAGTCTGACGTTTGTTGGCTAAGTTTCCCTATTCTAAAACTGACCGGCAACTTTCGCAGGTGGCCTCTTTCAAAAAGAAGTTTGATAATTGCGTCTGTCTGTGTAATCTATCTGCTTTTTGTGTTTTCCCAAGTTGGATACTCGCAACTGCACCGGAGTCGAAGGATTGATGAGGAGAAGTACCGGCACACCCGTGGATTGTATAATTTGGAGATCAACGGTGGCCAGCCACACTCTCCAGACTTGCAGAACGATGCCAGCTTCATGGTCCCGACCCGCTACAACGTGGTGTACATAACCTTAAAGACTAAGCGTCGAAAACCAGCACATATAAGAGGTACAGTCCGACCCAAAGTGAGGAGAAAAGTGAGAAGAAATAAGTCTTCCAATCTGTCTTTTATCCAGGAAAAACTTCGCACTTTGGAGGGGGATGCGGTACAAATTAAGCGCAACTTTGCACCCATACCTTCAAGGAAAGAAACCATGGATGTTGATTATAAATCACTGGATATAAGCCATAAAATTTATAAACATGAAGAAGCAATTAGTTCAATTCGAGTTTACAGTCAAAAGCCGCCACCATGGTTCAGCGCACAAGATGTGAAAACCATGCGCTTTCTTGCGGATGCCAAAGTTTTGCGCATGAAAGAAGTCTCTCGTGGAGACGCTCTTTCGTTTCTGATATTTGAGGGTGAGACAAACGTTCAACAGGCAAACCAACAGCACGCTAAAACGAGCACTGTATGCGGAGGGCAATGTGGAGTCATCCACAGCCCGGTGGATAACACAGAGGTTTTTGCTTTTCATTTGGACAGAGTGCTGGGGCTTAATAGGACGTTGCCAGCTGTAAGCAGAAAGTTTCGCTTTTTATACGGTAGGTCATCAAGCACATGGACAAAGTTTTCCTTTTTGACCTTTGTAAAAAAATATTTCGGTTTTGTGTATGGTTCTAACTATATTGCCTGGTTTTATCATGCTAAGAATATACTGTGCAAATGTCACTACAATATTCATTGATATGGGGACAGAAACTGCAACCTACAGATTAACCATACCATAAAAACTTTTTATGTGTTACCTTAACCCACTGATGGGGTATATGTGAAATACAGATTCATTCAGGCTTGGAATCAAGAAGAACCTTGTGCTTTGGGGGAGGACACCAAAACTTCACCCGCACATTGTGTCATCTGGTTTAAAAAAAAAAATCATTGAGCATTATTACCTAATCCACCCATATTCAATGGAAAAACAGTATTCGCATTGCTCATTGTAATTTTTTAACATTAATAGTAAAGAAGGAACCAACACTAAGGGAATACACATTTTATATACATATTTAGGGGAAGAGAGGACCAAAAAGTACTAACAACCTTCTTTCTCATAAATAGCGCAAAAAAAAAAAAGTATTTTACATGATGACTTCACAAAGTGTCAGCACAAGGGTTTAAACAGATATGGGGGCCATATACAGCTAGTGACAGGGTACCTCTGTCCTCTTTCCTCATTTTCTTGCATAACCATTTTTTCCATCTGTCGGTAATGTCTGTGTCTCTTTTTATTATTAACATAATACATTTAGAAATATTTTTATATGTCTAATACCATATGAGTTAGTTCATTGTTTGGTCTTGGGGTGCAAATAAGATAATCAGTGTGTGGACAGTCTTCATCACAGAGGATAAGTTCTGGTAGCATGAGTGTAAAAAGTGTATATAGACTTTTTCTGGTTAATAACAGAAACAGCTGCTAAAATCTAAGCGTGTAATTATTCTTTCCTCCCTCTTTAGATGGGCAGTCCTGTCCAGTTGTGTCATGGGATGCATCTCTATACCCAGCAGTCCTTGCTGCAGGTTTGACCAATTTGAAGTTAACATGGGGGGAGTACCAGAACTCCCTGAAACAGAGGTGCTGGCAACAAAACATCAGCCCAAAGACTGAGTCTGGCTGCTCTACAATTCATCACTATGAATGGAGCAAACTTGCTCTGTTTGACTTCTTGTTACAGGTAACCGTTAAAGAAAGTTTTATTGTGATTAGGGCAGAATACTTAACAAATTCTACTTTTCAACTAATGCAACCTTGTGATGCTAATTCCCCCTTTTTTGAATTTCAAAAATGCTTCACGAATGATTAGTAATATATGTTGGTCAACAGCAATGTGCTCCAATATCTGATTAAGAAAAACAATTCTCAGATATATTGTCATTTGGTTGAATAGAGCTCTTGCTTCCTGTGTGGGAGGCCTCAGTAAATCACATTTTGGGACAAAGGACACATTTTAGGAGAACTACTCATTTTACCCCTTTATCATGACAGAGAAACCAAAGTAGACTGATGAATCTTAAAAAACTTATTCAGAAACACTGACAATCTTTATAGGGTAAAATTGTCTGTTGAGGTCCTGGTGGCACAGCTTTGATCATTCACATATTTTGCCTCATTGTTACAAAACATCTTGTCAAAGACATTAGTGAACTGAATAGAAACTCCAGTCTTATCACAGAAGTACTTTTTTTTCTGACATAACCCTCTTGTGTTGTAGAGCAAAATTAGTGTGCCTTTGTCATTATTATTATTATTATTATTATTATTATTATTATTATTATTATGGCAATTGAGTTTTCTGGTAATTTTAACACACCAGCACCCTACAGTGTTAAGGCACACAATCCTCTTAGTTATTTGAATAACTAGTAAATTCTAATTTTCATCAAGTCAAGCTACAAATAACATTTGTATTTCTATGACAGCTCTGGAAAAGCTCAGTTTTAGTACTATTAGCTGCATGGATGCTTGTTTGGAAGGTAATAAGGATGTATTTCATTTTTGTCAGATTCAAAGCCTTACGGATGCTTATTTATCCAGGTTACCCTAAACCCCAGGCCTTATAAAACCACGCCTGTGAGCAGCATGTAGTCCTGTCTAAATGTATGTGTGACATTTCAGCTTGTGGTACTCTGACAGCACTGTCTGAAACCTCCACAACTCAAATGATTTCAAATAAAGGATTAAGAATGGATGAGGGCTGTAGCTAAATACAGAGTTGTCATTCCCTGTGGAGAAGCCTGATATACTTAAGTGAGTTTCCTGTACAGTCATGTGATTCAGGAGTCTGGATGACTAGCTGATGTTGATATCCAGTAAACTAGTGGTACAATAGAGTCACTTCAATTGCCAGCATCTAGGTTTGTTCTGTGCTTTCACTGCTAGTAAGCCCAGTAAGCCCATTCAAAGTAAAACTGTGCTTACCTTGGTCATTAAAAATGTAAAACCAAGAAAGAAAACTCCTTGAATAAGAAAACTCTGTGAATGCCACTCTGAACTGCACTCATATTCTCAAAACATCATCTCCAAGCATTTAATGAAGAAATGTGAACTGTATTTTTAGATTAACAACCGCCTGGACCAGAGTTGCTGTGGGTTCAGGCCTCGGCAGGAGGATGTGTGCATTGAACAGGGTTACCATGCTAAATGTCAAGATGCCAACCACATACAGCTAGAAAACATCATCTACAGGAGCCACAACCCCAGACACCTGGTCTTCACCAACAACAAGGGATTCTTTGACCGTAATGAGGACAACTTGGACTTCAGGCTTTTGGCGGGAATCAAGGAGTAAGTTTGGAGCACAAGGGTGAACATGCTAAAATAAATAAATGAATGAATAATTAATTAACCTAAAAACATTATAAATTCCTAAATACTCTGAATTTCACAGCTTTAATCCCTTGGCCAGTGTTGAATAATGAAATAGATTACATGATTTGTTTATTATGATCTATAGATCAAATTAATTTCAATCAGATGTTTACAAATAATTATATATCAGAAAAAGAATGGAGGCATAATAATGACTCTTATAAAGGCCAGTGGCTGAAAAATGGCCTTCAAGTGATAAAGCTGCTGTTTATACTACAAGTGTTGTTTGAGCTTCAATGTCTTTAAAACAATTACACACTGAAAACTACAGTGAAACTCAAAAGCAGTAAGTAATTGTGTAAATCCAGTTTACTGTTTACATATAGATCAATTTGTTTATGACTTGTTTAAAAGTAATAATTTGTCAGACAGTCTTCTACATTTGTAAAAAAATAATCAGTCAAAACAATGACCCTGAATTGTCTATTGGTATTTATTTTTTGAGGTAAAAAATGTCCACACAGAGTAGGAACATCTGTGGACAGTCTGGATTCAGCAGCTGTTTTTCTCATTTCCGCCCTTGACAACATAGTTGAAAAATTCCAGCACACTCAACAAGCATATTTAAATCTCCATCTGGGATCTTTGCCAAACCTGCTCAGAAACTCTGAATTTGGTTCACAGTAATTGGCAAACACATACACAAATCAGTGACTGCAGGTTGTGAATTTCAAAGGTTACATCTTTAACTTTTGAAAGTCAAAAATGTACTTTATGATTCACAATTTTCAATTATAACTTATATTGTTACAATATTTTAAAGGTTAAAAACTGTTTACATTTTTTTTCTGTAGTCTGTGGGTCAAGTGTGCTGTGTGTGAAGAAACACATGTCAAAAGACACCATGTGCATTATAAGACACCCCATGATGAGAACACATTGCTTTATGCACCACAGGTCTATGTGGATTTGTAAACTTACACTCCACAGGCATCCCTTTCATTTCATCCATCCTTTTGATCAATAAATCAGGGACTCACTGAGGAGACAGCACAGAATTTGTGGTTTGGGAAGGACACATTTGTCTCAAGGATTCACCCTTAATGTGAATCCTTGTTTTCATTAGCAAAATTGGACCTTCCATTCTGGCATTCAAATGAGATAAAGCCATAAAAGCTAAATTCTAAATGTAAGACGATGAAAGATCATAGGATACAATTAATATCTAATCTATTTTGATCTTCAATTCCATGTAGATCAGAAGAGGTTTTATCTGGCTGACTTTTCTCAAAGCTAAAAAAAACAATGTTTGACATTTAATTCTAAGCAAATTCTGAGCAGCTATGATGCAAGTTTATCTGAAAAACATAAATGCGTGAAAATCTAAACTCATTCAATGAAAAGCAGTCTGTTCATGGCTCGTTCCAATTCAAACATTTCTTTAAGGTGAATCTTGTTTCTAGACAGGCACAAACTACACTTAAAAGTCAAATCAAAAAACACTATCTCTAAGTAAGAGCACCAGTTTTAACTTTTAGCATTGTTCATTCACAGTCATCTCGTACAGAGTAGGCCAGGCTTTGTTTTCTTGCTGAAATCACATGAGATGGAATTTACTGATATGTAAAAAACAAAACAAAACAAAAAAAAAACCTCCAATCCTAACTGCTGGAACCAATTGCTTCACATGATATACAGTTCTCACTTTTCATTTCATTTGTATGAAGGGGGCTTTTACCCACTCAAAAGCTATTAAAATGTCAAAAAATCCCATCCTTGTGCTAAAAGTATGAGTAACCCGTCATTTGATTCAAGTGATGTTTTAGTTACACAAACCTCCAGTTAAGTGATTGTATAAATGCAGTTTTTACTGCCAAGAATAAAAGAGTAAAAGCTTTTCAGATTTCAAGGGTGCTGATGTAAAAAGACAACCCGTCACAACCACTTGGTATAAAATACAGAGATTTAATTTTGCCATCTCTTAATTACTTTTTACGGGTTTGGCACTTCCACAAATTTATTTAATAGTCAACTTTAGTGAAACATTCTGTTATTACTGGCATCCTCAGACCAGTGGAACTGTAGTTTAGCTAAATCACAATGTTACCCCCTATGTTTACCATATCTATGATGAATTACATTTTGGACATGTCTATTTGCACCTAATTCCATTCTGCAAAAAAGAAATTTAGATGTGATGAAACTTGTTGGGGAGTTTGGGCTAAGAAGTAACCTATAAATAGCTACATGGTTAGAGGTAGTTACCTTTTAAATAATTATGTTTAATGTATAGAATTTTGCAGATTATTACAGTGTGACTACACTTCCTCCCGATTCCTCTTATGTCTTTCTAGGTTTCCAGAGCAAGCTGTGTCTGTGCTGAAAACCAGAAAACTGAGGGAAAAACTCCTCCAATCTCTGTTCCTTGACGAGACATACTGGGAAAGCCAAGGGGGTCGACAGGGCATTGACAAGCTAATTGATGTTATCGAGAGGCGAGCAAAGGTCCTCCTCACCTACATCAATGCCCATGGGATCAAAGTAATATCAATGAATGTGTGATGAAGATAAATCTTTGTCTTTTATAAGACACTGGGGCTTCAGCCCTAACATTTTATAGGTTGGTCGGGATAAGAATAATAGCAGATGTGTAAAACTGAAAAATACAATGCATTTTGTGACAATTTTTAAAATTATGTCACAATAGCTTAAGATTTTGTCAAAGATAATTATGTAATATTAGAAAAATGAAATTTAAAAAGGTGTTTTATTTTCCAATATATAAAAAAGGTTATAGTTCCAATAAGGGACTTGATAAAGCTTCTTTGAGTAGCTGGAAGCTCAACTAGGGTCACACAACCGACACTGCACTGATAAAAATGACTTTAATGAGTTTTTTTTTTTTTTTAACTTGGTGTACCAAAGTTAAGAAGCTTTGCCTTCCCTATAATTTTCAGTTATTTAGGCTAGTATAGGGCACTTATTGTCACAATTAGGGCAATGACACAGTGACTATAAATTATCAAGTGAAGATCAGAAGTCATATAATGATGATGATGATGGGGATAAAAGATTTTGCAGGGTTCCATGCACTCCTGTGAAAAACTAAGTACACCCTATGGTGAAAGTTGTAGAAAGTTGCAGCAAAAAACTTGGACTAATGCTTTCCAATATATACGACATTAATTCTAGAAAAGTTGGAAGCTCTTTAAATGTAAATAAAAAAGAATGCAATGATTTGTAGATCTAAAACACCCCAGATTTTATTCACAATAGAACATCGAAAGCATCAATGTTTAAATTGAGAAAATAAACCTTTTTAAGAAAAACTTTAGTTCATTTTGAAATTGATGGCCGCAACACATCTAAAAAAAACTTAAGAGATGGTCATGTTTCACTTGGTCTTCTTGTGGTACGTTAGCTTTTAAACTGGTGAAATGTCTGAACTGCAGGCAGGCCAGTTCAGGTTCCAGTCTCTTCTAATACAAAACCATTCTGTTGTAATAGATGCATTATGCAGTTTAGCTTATATATTCAAGGCCTTCCATGTAAAAACGGGTCCCCTGAATGGGAACATCCGTCCAACTATATGTCTTTTATCACTGATAGTGCCTTTTCAGATGTGCAAGCTGCCAGTTCCACAGGCAGTGATCAGGGCCACTCAATGACTTCAGGTTGCATCCAAAATCCTATACACGCAAAACAAGCCCAAACCATAACATAAGAGCTTCTCCTGATGTTTTTTACTTAATGCAGTGTTCCAGATGTCCCGTGATTCGTTCAGATGTAACTTTGCAAACCTAAGCTGTGCTGATGTGCTCTTTTAGAGAGAAAAGGCTTTTTTCCTGCCAATCCTTCCAAACAGGTCATGAACATACAAGATTGTGGCATTGTGCTTATACAAATCTAAATGCTCCAGACTAGGATCTTCTGCCTTTATACAGGTGGTGACACTTGGTGATGATCATTTAATCAAAGACATTTGATTAGCAGCACCTGGTGGCTGCTTACCATCTTAGTTCCTTGGGAAGCAGTAAGGGTGTACTCAGTTTTTCATAGTCCTGTGAAAGCTTTCTTTTTCACATGGTATATGCACTATTATTTTAAATATGATGTACTGATGCATTTATTTATTATTTTGTTATCTTTTTGTATTTGGTAATGCAATTTGAATGTGGGATACATCAATAAAAGTAATTACTGCTGATAGATTTATATTTCTTGAGTGAGTTATGCATAAACATAATTATGTTTTACTGTGATTATAGATATGGTTTGAAAATGATTTTGTCTTAGATAACAAAGCCACAATCAAAGAGTTATCATAATAGCATTAAATCTATAAAATGTATCAGCAATTGCATTTTTCCTTCCTATTTCTACTTGATATCAGTCAGGCACAGACAGAAATAGTCTGTGGGTCAGAAATCCGATCCAGAGTGTGGAGTGTGCTTTTCAAGCTGTTGTAAACACTATTCTATTGGGCTCTCAGAAATAGAGTCGATAGGGCTTTGTGGGCTATTTTCTCCCGTTCGTGCCTCGCATTCACTGGGCTGTTGTTTTAACCCTTTGCACCTGCATTAGTTTGTCAGTGGGTTTTATGCCTCTGCATGTTTGTCTAAGAAAAACCCCTCCAGCAAGAGCTGGACCAGACAGTTTGCTCCTGTACCTACATTTGGTAATATAACTGTAAAAAAACAAAAACATGTTTACAGTAATACAGGTCAAGCCTCTACACGTAGCTTCTTAAGTTAAAGTCTCTTCAAGTAGGCAAAAAGCATATACGTTTCTTTTTCACAGTAACAACAAACACATGGAGAAACAGTTTGTGCTTTAAATTAGCTAATGAAGAGGGTCGTTTGTGGAGCAGTTTAGGAAAGCTTGTAAGCTTTATCTTCAGGAATGGCTTGTTGGATGTATAAAATTATTCTGTCAGGTTCACACTTGTTTACACTGTGTGAAGCAACCTTTTTGCTCTGTTTATGTTAAAGTTGCATTTTTCTGTCTTCACCTCCTCTCCTTTTCACAAGTTAGGGTTTTGCTCTTCCTCTTGTTTCCATGGGGGTATGGAATTTGAGAGTAATTTGAAATGGTTCTTCGAAGCTGCCCAGCTGGCTGCTGCCAGTCTAGGCTAAAAACGAGATCCCAACAGAAGAGTTCTTTATTGTTGTGACTTTAAATCAACCCTGATGACATCACTTTTCTCATTTCTAACAATTGCTGTCCTCTGATTGTATCAAAAATAAATAAATAAAATTAAAAAATAAAATTAAATACAAATTCAGTGCTCACTAGCAATGATGATGTGACTGAGCTTACTAAATATGACATTTATTCTTGTTCTTTCTCCCAGACATCAGACAACTGTTTACCAGAAGCTTTTCCCCCTTAACCCTCCACATACTTTAAATACTTTACATTTAGCCAATATTTATTTTTGCATGGCTTACACCTAGTAATTTAGAACAGCAAGCCGTTTGCACCAGGTTAACAGTTTTTCCCGAGCCACTTGATACTTTATGGGCAGAAATGTATGAAACATTTCATCTAACTGTTACATAAATAATAAAAACAAGTATTTACCCCAAAATGTCAAAATTTTGGAGAACATTATACCAAGCCCATTGTTCCTAATACCATGTTTCCAAGCAAAATTAATACAGTAATTAAAGGCTTACAAATTTTATAATCTATTACAAGCTTTTTACAACCCCTTTATGTCTTTTAGTATCCCAAACCTGGATGGTTACTGTGGGAACACTCAGGAGGTAGATTACATGGGGCGATAACAAGAAAACTCAACGGATTGTCTCACTTTTGTCTCCCTCAACACAAAAGCCAATAGACACAACAACATGCTCCTGCCATGTTGACTCTACCACTGGTGAAGGACATTCTCTTTATGCTGATAAAGAAATTAAGAAGAGAATTTGAATAGATGCCAACATGTCTCAGATAAAGTCATGCCAACACTTGCTTTCTTCACCAAAAATGCTTACAATGTGCAGCTTGGAGATTCATGGTTCACACACAAAGCATGACAAAGAACCACCGTCTTTTCTGATTACTTTACCAGCATGTACAAACATCTTTTACAGGACTGGCGTGCTGCCAAGATCTTCTAATCACATTCTGTTCTTGTTAAAAAAAAAAAAGTTCAAGAGGATTTAACTCAGCTGTCCTGACTGGAAATATCTCATCCTACAAGTCTTACACTCTCTCACTGAGTGTTTAAATTTCCCATCACTTGTCAGCTAATAAAACATCCATCTCCTTTCATAAATCCATTTTCAGCTTCAGCACAGTACAGACATTTTCTCCTTCATATGCAGACTTCAGTTTCAGAGGCATATTGATTGGTTATTTCAGCTATTTTCCAAAGTATATAGTTTTTCCTGTTGTTATGTCTGCAGTTTTTGTGCAAAGCTAATTATTAAAATGCCAAACTTGTTATCCTGTGTCAGTCAGTGCATTAGTGGTCACTTATGCCATTTAGTTTTAAGAAATAGATAGCATAAATCGATAACCTGCCGGCACAAATAAGGCAATGAGCAAAACAAATCTTCCCTTTGAGTTATCACTGTTGCTTAAATTTAAATATGTAAAAGGAGATGAGTCTCTGTCAGGTAAGAATGAAACCAAATGAAATAGTTCAGACACTTGTCAACAATCCCTTTAACTACATTTAACAAGAAGAAAAATGGCTGAGAAACTTCCAATTCCATTTGGTGAGTTTGGACTTTTAAATAATGTCAAATGGCATTTTATGCTTTTGAGACTTTTCTTTTCCTGTAATAGGCCAAAGGGAAAAAAAACAACAAGTGAGCAGCTTCCTATTGTGCAATAAGGTTTATCTTTGATAACATCCAGATAGGATTATATGGAATAGAATCACAGTGCTCCCAGCCCCAGGAAAAAAAAAAAAGAAAAAGAAAAAAACATATTCAGCTCTGGCATGCAGATATAAGCTCTGCATTTCCTGTTTACTTTTTATCTTCCTAATTTTCAAGGAGGTTTGCAGGTCAGGAGCAGTGCAGTGACAGAACAGTTTCCCATGACGTTGATTTAAATTCAGTTTGTTGCTCAAGGTCATTTGAGCAGGACATCTGAGGTCATGGGGAATCAATCCAAGTGTCAGTCACATGAGAGCCTCTGCAGCCACTTGCCCCAATTTTATTTTGCAACTGCAATGGGAACTTTTTTTTTTTTTTTTTTTGTACATCCAATGCTGGTATTAGCTTATCCTGACCCTGGGAAGAAGAAAGATTTACTGCATTAATGCTTTGGTACAGTCAGTTATTTGTAGCCAAGGCTGACACGGTTTTATAGAAAAAACAAAATCACAAAAAGTCTTGACCTTTTAATCCAAATCATTGTGTGTTGGTTAGATGAATGCAGAAACTGAATGATGATTGTAGAGATTGTTTTTTTTTTTTTTTACCTCTGTAACAATAATTTGATATTGCTGTGTGAACCTGTGTTAAAGTCCTGTATTATCTTAACACCTCTGCAAAAAGTGCAGTAAAGGCTTTGTCTTTAGTCTTTAAAATATAACATTTTTAGTGACACAGTGGCACAGGGATTAGTGCAAACATGCATGCTGTGTTAAATTGTGGGTTGCAAGTGTGTCTGGTCTGTCTCTCTATGTTCCCTTTCCAAGGTGTACCCTGCTCCTTGCCAAATGTCACCTAAGATTTATATAGAGTCTTCCTGAATCTTGTTAGACTGTCAGTTACAGACAGTTAGGTTAAGTAGCGGATAGACAGATTAGTCTACAATTATGTATACACTATTGGTGCAGATTTTATAAACTGTAGCTGGAAATGAAAAGTCATCATGCTGGTTGAAGTGTAAACCTGAGCAGAGAAATCTGAAGCTCTGGAACTAGATTAAAGGGATGAACGCACATGCTAAAGAATTGGGGTGAGGCATCCCCATGGACTGGCATCTCAAACATCTGCTCTCAGAGATATATGGGGCAGTCATGGGCTGAATATGTCACATTCTATATTTAGACAGCTTGTGATGAGAGAGGTGTGGCATGTAATAAAGTCTGAATGAGATCACTATGGTTGATTACTCGTGGTGTTTGAGACATTAACTGTCAGTGTGACACTTGATGGGAATTTTTTTTTTTTTTTTGTCTTTTACATTTTAGGGCCCCAATTAAGAAGGAAAAATAATGTTGGACCATCAAAACCACATACATTTAGAGTCAGACCTGTTAATGAGTCACTTGCTGATTATGAAAAACATGCACACCGTAAAGGTTTTTTAAGACTCCATGAACTTGGTGGTTGGTGTTACACTGCTATTTAGCGTTTTCTCTTTACGTCCTGCGCTCTATTTGGCAACACATCATAGTGGTGTTCACTTTTCTAAAATATTTGCAACTGGCAAAAAGAGCCTTCATTTCAAACCAAAATAACATGTTGTTTCACGCCAGAGAATATCTTCAGCTAGCATTTTTCTCAATAGCTACCTTCAAAGTCAGACATGCTTAGGGGTAGGGTTCATATATATATGCATCTACACTCAATACAAAAAGAAAAAAAAAAACATGCAGAAAAGCAGTCTGTCATTACTTTTGCTTTAGTGTTCCCAATTTGAGAAGTGTCCCATTTTTAAACCCAGAAACCATCTCCCAGTGACCAACACTCAGCCCACCATCTCTGATGGAAAACATCCAGTGGGCGTAAAAGAAACAACTTGTAAAGTCTAAAGCAGGCTTACAAAAGCTGCTTTGTAAAACTGGCAACAGTATTTTTCTCTGAAGCTGATGCAAACATTTGTAGTCACTGATTGAAGATGTGAACAGCGTAAAGAAAAAAGCACCACATATACCTCACCTACTCCAATGGTCCCAGCAGCAGAACTTTGAACTTGGTTTGACCTCTTTCACGAGCTATACAATGATCTGAAGTTTTGGAGGGAGAGGTCATTACTGTATATTCTTACCATATACCATATGTTCTATAGTATATATTTATATATTGAAAAATTTTACATAAAATCATACTGCAATAGGGAACAGTATGTATGATGGGGTGTCAAGCCCATTTTTACTTCATGGACCAACAGACAAACCAAATAACCCCCCCAAAAAGAAAAAAAAATGCAATGAGTTTTTTTTTCTTGAAGTGTAATTACTTTTCTAAAATATTCACTACACCGTTAAAAATTAGAGACAACACAAAGTTCACTGAGATTTCAACTATATGCCTTCGCTTTTTTCATGTTCTTCTGTCTTTAACACCTTTGCTAGATTTAGAAACCTTTAACTTGTCCTATATTTTCCCTCCTGCATGATAATGCTGGCATTTTATTGAGAAAAATAAAACCCAGCATTTTTTTTTGGTAGCAATTTAATTCCACTCCACTGCCATTTTCACACATTGCAAAGCTATCCAGCAGGCCAAACTGGACCACTTGGAAGGCCACTTCTCTCCCCAGGCTGCATCTTTGACACCTTTGATTTTCTTTGGCTTTTTGGCTTCCTGATGCATACAACTGCTTATACTTTTAAACTTCATATTCATATTCACAAACTACAGAGAAACAGTTTCTCCAGAAAACTCAGACTGAAGACCAAAGTCTGTTGTTTCTTTCATTTTTCTTATCTTTTGTCATGGCTCAATTAATTAATTTATTTGTTTTAACATGTTTGGTAACAAAATCAATTTATAATGTTGTAACAGCAGACTATAACATTTACTATTAAAGTTGCCTTAACTTTTTTTTTTTTTTTTTTTTTTTATAAAAACCTAATTTTTTTTTTTTTATTTATTTTTACAT
>VUQG01014397.1:4156-16645 GCA_015106755.1 Etia nguti | reverse complement strand
CCCAGGCTGCTCCAGGCTGCATGCCAAATATCCTTGGGCAAGGTACTAACCCCATGTTGCCTACTGGTGGTGGTCAGAGGGCCCGGTGGCCCCAGTGTCCCCAGTGTCCAGCAGCCTCGCCTCTGTCAGTGCGCCCCAGGGCAGCTGTGGCTACAGTGTAGCTTGCCATCACCAGTGTGTGAATGTGTGTGTGAATGGGTGAATGACTGAATGTAGTGTAAAGCGCTTTGGGGTCCTTAGGGACTAAGTAAAGCGCTATACAAATGCAGGCATACATTTTTTACCATTTTACTTTTGGTAAGTCTTTGTATATCTGAGTATAATATATATCGTCTGTTAAGTATTGGTGCAGCAACACATTGTTTCATGGCTGTTAGATTTCTGTGTTAACACATTTAAAACTTTTTTTAAAAACACTTTTAAAATATCCATACAGTGGGTTGAGTGTGTAGTCAGTCGGTGCCTAAAAGGAGGAATAATTCAGACGCTTAATAATTGTACTTTTACAGGTTACTGTTGCACATATTAATGCCACAGCCAAGAATGCTGCAGATGACAAACTTCGTCAGAGCCTACGGCGCTTTGCTGAGACGCACACTGCACCCGCGACTGTTGTACTGGTATCCTGTAAGTTCAGCTCTGATTACCTGTAATGAACTACAGCCATGTTACCACACATACATTTGTGATAACACAGGTCACCGTTTTATTAACAGCTGATGTGAATTTTGCAAGCGAGTTGAGTGACCTGCGTCATCGCCATGGCTTCCATGTAATCCTGGTTCATGGCAGCCATACATCTTCAGCTCTACTTCAGCATGCCAACAGCCATGTGCCCTTTCAGGAGATAACAGCAGATCTGCCACCACGTATGCTTGTCAAAGCGCAGGTAGGCCTCATAAATGCTTCATTAAGGCTTTAAAAATACTTTTTAAACTGTCCTTTTATTAAGGTAAGTATACACTCACAAAATTAACAAAGGACAATCTCGTTTTAATGTAGACTTGCCAAATGTGAAGAGTGATGCAGCTGGAATGTGAATTTCACATACAATTGACAGTTACTCATCTAATAGTGGGAATTGGAAATCATTAATTGTTACTAATCTTTAATATTGTTGGCCATTTTCCCACTTTTTATTTTTTGAGTGTAAATAATACAAACCAGACAGCCGCGGTGTCTTTTCCTCCCCTCCTTCAGCCCAGTTTCAACCTCCTCTATGTGCACAACCTCCCTCTCAACTGTGACAAGAACATGCGGAACGCTGTGAAGCTCAGGCTCCGCCGCCTGTCAGACAACTGTGGCGGCAGAGTACTTGGTGTGTCCCAGGGCACAGCAGTCCTCCGCTTTGGCAGCCCTGAGGCAGCTACACGTGCCCGCAAGCGAATGGAAAATGAGGATGTGTTTGGCCACAGAATCAGCCTCTCCTTCTCCCCGCGGCCCAGAGACGATGCAAGTCCTGAGTCTGAGCTTCGTTCTCAGCCCCATCACTTGCCTCAGACTCTGGCCCGGACCTCTCAAACCCAGGAGTCAATGTTTGGCCCTCCCCCATCTATAGCCTCCTTCTCTTTTTTGCCCCTGGAGACACCCAGGTCACCCAGAAGGCCACGGCGAGCAACCCGCCCCTGCCACACTCCTGGTCCAGTGGCTGAAAGGCCCTACAGCCCCAGGAGGGGTTGCAGTGGGCCTCCCGGTGGTGCTCCAGCCAAGCCCCATCAGGTCAGCAGACTCATCTGTGCCTGCTTCCCCTCAGCCTCCATTGCCATCTCTCTTTGTCTGGGCTGCTTTGTAAATCACTGTAGCTTCTCCTCCCCCCGGTGACCTTCTAATTGCTGCTTTGACTAACAGCTTGTAACTGCTCGCTTATCTTCTGCCGTTTGTCTGCGATAGCTTGTAGCATGTAATATGTGTTGCCTGTCCTTCATTAATCCGCTACTCTCCTGCTTGTCAGTCATCGTTTCAATGCCATATAGCTTTGTGTCTGTGATTTTGCTCAGCATATCAGTGCTGATGTACTCTGTGAGCTACCATTTTGTGTGTTCTGTCCATGTTCTGCTTTATGCAATGCCATAAGCCTTTTTTTTTTTTTTGTTGTTTGTTTTTTGAGAAATTTGGACGTTGCTCATTTCTATGATTAAAA
This sequence comes from Etia nguti, assembly GCA_015106755.1. Classification (NCBI taxonomy): domain Eukaryota; kingdom Metazoa; phylum Chordata; class Actinopteri; order Cichliformes; family Cichlidae; genus Etia; species Etia nguti. The sequence continues at coordinate 14,505 of VUQG01014397.1, read as the reverse complement.
ATGACCTCTAGTGGCTGATTTGGTTTGTCTTTTTCTGGTTTGGTTGTAACCAGTGTGCCAAACTGGGGAAAAAAAGCTGACCCATAAATTAACTAGGGATGGACATTTAAAAGTCTCTTTGTAGTTAAACAGTGAAGAGAAATTCTAATTTAAAATTAATCTTTACGTACCAAAATTGAGTGAAAACATTAAAATCTAGTTGGTTTTTGTTTTTTGGGGGTTTTTTTTATAAAGCCTTGGAGGTTTTTATATTTGAGGCTCACAACAAAACAAAGAAACGCTGTGGGACTACCACAGTATTTTCATCATAGCGTTCTTTTATCATGGTCATTAAACATTTATAAGTATAGTGTACTGTTCTCATTGCTGCGAGAGCAAGTAGCAGAAAAGTTTCAAAACTGTCTCAGTATTCCTTTTATATCAGAGCAATTTACATTGTTATACCCTTTAATATAGTCAAGTTAATTAAAAAATGAGTTTTCCTTGGCTCAGTTTGGCCCTTGGTGAGTTTAGAACATAAGCAAGCACAGTTAGTTACCTTACTTAACTGAAGTCTATGCGATTTCTATTTGATAAATAAAAATATATAGTAACCTAGAGGGGGGGAAAAAAAAAAAAAAAGTCTAAAATATTTCATCATAGTTCTGGAGATTTTCTTTGGTGCCAGTCTAAAACCTTTTTGTTGATTACAATTGTTGTTATTATTATTATCATTATTATTTTTAATATGCAGGAAATTCCCTGAAAATGAACTCTACAGTTAAGCAGTTCTTCCTTCCTTTGGCATTTTGAATGTACATCCCTAGTTAAACAGCAGTCCATGGTCTTTTCTGAGTTTCTCTGTTCTGCTTTTATTCATATTTCCTAACAACTCAAAATATTCGCTTGACCATCCTGTTCCACACAAGGATACGACCATTATCCAGCAGGCCAATATCTACAACTTAACTTCTGCCTTCCCTGCTTGATCCAGGAGCTGAGCAGTTTGGAGGGGAAGGCCAGAATGAGCTTTCAGCACTTGGAAAAGGCATGTGCTGCCTCCTCTTCAACCCAGAATAATGGTGAGGCTGGCGCATTGGAGCAACTAACTAAGCCTGGGCTCACTGTAGAATCAATCTACGGGCAGAGGTACACACAGAGATGGCGAAAAGAAATTTTCAACTGAAAATAAGATGTTTGTCATCATTATGCATTATGTTGTTTATCTGCATGTCCCTGTTGTTCATCTTTCTGTATAGCAAGGAGGACTCCAGCCCTCAAAGTGCAACTGAATCCCCTGTTGACCAAGTGGACAGGAACTCAGGGGAGTTCCAGATTAGCACCCCCTCAGCCTTCAGCAAGTTGAACCTACACAGGACCTTCAGCCCCCTCGTCTTATCTCAGGGCTCCTGGTCTTCCAGGTACCTACTGCTGCCTACCAACTCTGCTGCATGCAAATTATAAACCCTGCATAATGATAAATGTGATTTTAATTATGTTTTTATTGCGTCTCTCCATTCTCCAACATAAGGAGTGCATCCCCTTGCCTGTCTAGCCGTTCCTCACCTCTGATTGCTGCCCCTCGTAGCCCTTGTCCCGAAGCGTCTGAGCCTTTCTCAGAGGGAGCAGAGATCCAGGTTGCCAACCTGGACTACAGAATGTCTCGCAAGGATCTGCAGCAAACTTTAAATGACACATTCTCCCGATACGGACGGGTAAAGCGTAGTCAAATTAAGCTAATATTTCATGGGATGCATATGTCGGTGTTCTGCTCACATCTAAGTAGTTAATGAAAATCTACATGTTTGAATGCCTTTTACTTGCCCTTTCCTCCCGAAATCACTTTGTGGTATAACTTTTTTTGTTTAGGTAAAAAGTGTGGAGCTTAGCCCCCACACTGACTACCAGCTGAAGGCCACAATTCACATGATGTCCCTGCAGCAGGCCATTAGTGCAGTCAGCGGCCTACACCGTTACAAGATCGGAGGCAAACGCATTCAGGTGTCTCTGATCACCGGTGGCAGCAACAAATCTCTTGCCATGCTCAGGTACAGTTTATATATTGTTTAGTTTGGAGGTTTAATATGTTGGTCACATTGTGAAATTTTAAAATGTACAAATTCTCTATCCTTTTGTGTTTGGTCTTTTTATGGTTGTTATTTTATAGCCCAGAGATAATCTCCATTCTTCAAGATGCTCCTGCCAGTTGCCTTCCTCTGTTCAAGTTCACTGAGATTTATGAGAAAAAGTCAGTATCTTTCTCAATTCATTATTGTCTATTTTTTTTTTAATTTTTGCATACAAATTTGGTGTTTGAGTATAGCATTCAAAAAATGAAGGCAAAAACTGTAGTAGAAGTATATACTCCAATTCTGCCCTGCTCTCTCCAGATATTCCCGTAAGCTCGTGGTTGGCGATCTGTATCGGCTCCCAGAACTGGTTGCAGTGCGGGAGCAGGGAGGCTCAAGGTTTGTGTGCCTTCTGTCCAACAGCCAAATACGTCAGAGTCCACTGGGATCTTCCCAATCTCAGGAGGGCTCCTCCTCAGCAAGTGGGAGTCCTGTTGTGTTTGAGGAGTTGGAGTACCATGAGCCTGTCTGCAGACAGCACTATTCACTGCAGGACTTCAGGTATACAACAGTTAGAAACCTTTTTATATTGTAGAGTAAGTTGACCTTTTTCCATCATTGACTGTTGTTCTTTTTTAGCAGTGAGGCCGACTTTGACCCCGATTCCTATAAAATCCCATTCGTTGTGATGTCTCTGAGCACACTAGCCTCTGAGGTCCACAGTCTGTTGCAGTCACATCAGGGCACACTTCCACTCCTCAGGTAAGAACCGGTTTATTACCTGTTACGTGTACACATTTTTAATGTTGGAGTATATTTTCCGTCATTATAAAGTTATTAAAAAGTTTAATTTCCTTTTAGTTTTCCAGATTGTTATGCAGCAAAATTCAGGCCACTTCAGCTTGGCAATGAGTCACTGGAAGGTGGTGTTCCTCTGGAGCACCTTGTCACCTGTGTTCCCAGTATCACAATAGTCACAGCTCAAAATGGTTTCAAAGTCATCAAGTGGCTCAACAATAAACCACCCGCGCCAAACTCTGGTAGGTACATTTACAAATCTGACTTTTATTGGAGTTTCATTTTCTATAGTGCCATTCAGACCTCTCATCTTGGGTGTGGGTGTGTTTTTGTATTTTTTTTGTTTTGTTTTAAACTCTTTAGCCATCTGATATGAGTTTTTGTAAAATTATCAGATAGGTTGCCTGAGCTAAATGCAACTGTTTCACATTAACGATTTTTAAAAAAAATTTTAATTGTCACACAGAGCCATGGATTCAACGCTGCAAAAGTCCAGTTGGCAATCCACAGCTCATCCAGTTTAGCCGAGAGATTATTGACCTCTTAAAAAGTCAGCCGTCATGCATAATGCCAATCAGCAAATTCATTCCTTCATATCATCATCACTTTGCCAAGCAGTGCCGCGTCTCCGACTATGGCTTCTCTAAGCTGCTGGAGCTCCTTGAGGCCGTGCCACATGTTCTGCAGGTACTTTTAATGAGGACCGCCCAGTGATGATCTTCTGATTGAACAAATACAATTGTTCATGTTGTCTTTGTTTATTTTATGTGTTTTTAATTTTCCTAATCAACAGATCTTGGGTATGGGTACAAAGCGTTTACTGACTCTGACTCACCGAGCTCAAGTTAAACGCTTCACCCAAGACCTGCTTAAACTGCTTAAGTTTCAAGCCAGCAAACAAGTGGCAATCAAGGACTTCATGCAGGCATACCATTGGTAATTAAACATAAATAGGACTTCCTCATGTGTGTTAGTTTCATAGGAGCGAAAAAACAGTTTGAATTATTAGTGTTGTGGATGCTGTAATGCATTCTTTTGTGAATCAGGTGCTTCTCCAGAGAGTGGAGAGTAACTGACTATGGGATATGTGACTTGATGGATCTGCTGACGGAGATCCCTGACACCACCATCACCATCACACAACAGCCCACCGACACAGTCATCTCAGTTCCTAAGAGGGGTGAGCAGGAAAACTGTCGATTTGGAAGTGGAATTTAAAAGCACATTACACCTGAGTTTAAAAAGGATCTACTTACCTGCAGAAACTGTTAACCAGAGAAACCTAATTTTATTTTAATGTAATGATGCGTTTCATTTTGGTTGCCTATCACTAAAGTTGCTTTCTTTCTTTTCTTTTTTTTTCTTTTTTTTTATTAACCAGAGCGTACTATGGAAGAACTGGAGCGTACCAAGCAGTTTGGGAAGGAGGTGGTGGACCTGCTTCGTCACCAGCCTCACTGTCGAATGCCCTTCAGCAAGTTCATACCAACTTACCACCACCACTTTGGTCGCCAGTGTAAGCTCAGCCACTATGGGTTTACCAAGCTCATTGAGCTCTTTGAGGCAATCCCTGATGTCCTGATGGTGAGTGTGGCGTGCAGTAGGTTTTTGTTTTTGTGCACTCCTCAGTGCTCAGCTACAAGGGAGTTTAAAGAAACTTTTACTGGCAGCTTCAAAGCGATGCACGACGATCGAATCACTTCAAATATATACACGGCGTAAGAAATTTTGCTCAGACTCAGTCACAGTGAACTGATGCTGCTTTGGTGATGAGACGTCTGGGAATGAATGGCATGGGGTTATTTTTCACTTAAGAGGATTTGACGCGCCTTTTGATTTCATTCAGTGGATCAGGCCAGGTTCCTTTTTCCTGCATCTCCCTTGAGTGCTTGGTTAGAACTGTCTGGGACTCTTGGTCTTCATGAAAAGCAGTCTTACCATTTAATGCCCTCGTCCTTCATCAGGTGCTGGAGTGTGGTGAGGAGAAAGTGCTGTCTCTCACTGAGGTTGAGCGTATCAAAGCTCTGGCAGCTCAGCTGGTCAAGCTGCTACGGGCTCAGAAAAACTCCAGTCTGCCTGTGAGCCAGCTGCTCACAGAGTACAGCAAAACCTTTGGTTACGGACTGCGCCTGCAGGACTACGACGCAAGCTCCCTGCCTGCTCTGCTGACCAAACTCTGCCATGTTGTCAAGGTAAAGAAGAAAACATCCCCAGGGAAAGCTGTGTAAATTTGTCTGCTGAGAAGCTCGCTGTTGCTTAGTTTAATAAAATAGAGCTTCACTTGACAGTCAGATGTTTCTTATAAAGGCAGAGAAGCATGTGGTCATGTCTGCTAAAACTAAAATTAATAGATTTGTTGTCTCAGGAGTTTTGTGTTCATTATAAATTAGCCAGGTTATTAGATGCACAAAATGAAGTCTCGCACAAAAGTCCTGTCAGTCATCCTGGAGTTTATAAAGTTTTTAAAATCACAGTAAACATTAAAAAGCCTCATTTCATATAACTTAAGGCACATTTTCAGCTATTCTTAACTATCCACTTTGTGCATTTTTAAAGGTGGTGGATGGCGTGGATGGTCGGGAAGTGCAGCTGATCAACAGGAAATCTCTGCGCTCTCTGACCTCACAGCTACTGGCACTGCTCATGTCCCAAGAAGATGAGAAAGTCACCAAAGGTCTGAAGGTGGAGGAGCTGAGCCAGTATTACCTTAGTGTTCACGGAGTTGCGCTAAACCCATGTGAATATGGGTTCCTTTCTCTCAGCGAGTTACTTAAGAGCCTTCCGTACCTGGTCGAGGTGAGTACGAGAGTTTTCTTTGATTATTTTTTTTCAATACTTTTACTGTGCTTGATCCATCATCCTAATCATCATCCTTTCACAGCTGTACCACGAGGAACCTGATGATACCACTCAAGCTGCCAGTAGTCATGGGGAAGAATTTGTGAGGCTAACCAGGCTTTACCAGTTTGCTCGTAATGTACGCGCGCTGCTCCACACCTACCATTACAACCAGATCTTCCTGACTGAGTTCCAGGGAGTCTACAACAAATTCACAGGGTGCAGCCTTGATCCACGTTTCTGTGGATACACCAGCATTGATGAGCTGCTCAGTGCGATTCCACAGGTATAGTTACTGCAGTAGACACTGGAGCTCCTCTATAAGGAATAAAACTAAAACCTTTTTTGTGACATGGACTTATGTGTGCACAACAGCTTTTATTTACGAGTTTCTCTTCTTCAAAAACTCAGCTCCCTCTCAAGAGTCTCATCGTGTGGATGAAATTGGCTTCATCTACTGTAGCTGGTCATAGTAGTCCAGTAGTCCTAGTTCTGAACTCAGCTTAGTGAGTTCAGAACATACATGAAGTAGTTCTCCACCTGCTGTAGGTTCTGGTAAGATTGGCCCTCCAGTTTGCAGGAGACAGACTAATGTCACCAGCACAGCCTAAGATGGTGGCGTTTGAGTCAAAAATCCATTTTAGGGAAGGTTATAAATATTAAATATCACCATATGGCAACCTGACAAGAGCGCCAGATAGTGGGGGGAAAAAAATGCAAGACAGGAAGGGCAGAGCTGGTTCTTTCAAAGTAAGTGTGAGAGGATTGTTCACTAGTAAAGGGATAGCAGATGGTTGTGTTCATAGTTGAAAATATTTTTAAATGACACACCAGATATACTTTGGTGGCTGATAATAGACATGGGCAACACTGCTCTAAATGTAAAAGCTTTGCCCCTTAAACCTTTTTCTCTATTTATCACTTTTATTAATGTCCTGAACTTTTGTGATAATTGTTCATCTCTATCAGTTCTCATCATTCCGTTTCTGATTTGTTCTTATCAGGTGATCTGGATCAAAGGGCACGGTCACAAGAGGATTATCGTTTTGAAGAACGATATGAAAGGTAAAGGCGTTGGGAATCTTTCTCATTAAAAGTTCAGATTGAGCTTTAGGTTATTGACATGCTCTATGCGCTGACTGAAGTGATCAGACTAAAAGGTGATTTTTGGGTTCCGATTTCATGAGATGGCGACTGTGCATTGTAAGAAAATTGTAATTAAAATACTTTGTCTGTGTGTTGTAGCAAAACCAAGCTGTTCAGTTCCCAACAGCCCCCAGCCGGAGAACACTGAGAGCCCAAGAGACAGCCCGATTAGCAGTGCAACATCTGGAGCTCAGAGTCCAGGTAATGGAAGTCATACATGACTGCTTAAGAAAATCAGGACTTCTGAAATGAATTTTTTTTAGCCTTACAAAAAAAGTTATGGGAAAAAACAACTCAATGACTTTTTCTCAGTTTTTAGTGTTTTCATCTTGCATCATCCTCTCCTCCTCTTGCTTGGCTATTCTCAAGACCTCCACCAGAAAAGTGTTGGTCAGCCTTTTCAATTGATTTTATTTTGTTTTACCTTCCAGGTGCCGATGCAGCTGCAGAGTCAGAGCTGCTGTGTCTGTCGTCTCCAGTGGACCTGCTGTGTGGCCCTGTTCCATCCTGCCTACCGTCGCCTCAGCTTCGCCCCGACCCTGTTGTCGTCCAGCAGGCGGATCTGATTCACTTTGAGGAGAGAACTCCTCCACTACCAACAGGTGGTCCATTTGATTTATACAGTTTTTGTGGTATAAAATTAAAGGGCTCAGTCTTATTTGCACCTTTTCCATCTTTAGTTAAGTGTAAGCTTGTTTTTTTTGTATTCATTTCAGAGAGTGATGAACATGTGGTGGCACCGGCAGACGTCACAGCAGATCTACCTGTGAAGCGTGATGGCAGCACAGATGACTCTGCAGACCCCAGAGCACCACCACCCCCTGATACAAAGACCCTCCTGTCCATGGACAGTCCCAGCAGAAGAGCTTCACGTAGTAGAATCAAATTAGCAGCCAACTTCTCATTCACGGCAGGCCTCTGATCCTCTCATATATATACACATACAGTCTCACATATAGCAATACAAGTTTACACACAGTGTAACTCTAAATAAAAGAGTTGAACGGCTACACTAAGCACATTACACAGAAGAGCATTGGTCTTGTCCCTCTGTCCTAACGGGCTGTTGCATTCTGCATTCTTCATCACATTTCTGCCATTTTAGTTTGTTTTTGTTTTGTTTTTTCAGTTCAGTCTTCCATGTTTACCAAACTGATTTGCTTCTTGCAGACTTTCTGCAATTCTTTAATTTGCCAAATTTCACCTGGTCTAACGTGTGTTAAGTTTCTTCCCAAGGGCAATTAATATCCATAAATGTGCATTTTCGGTTTAGAGCCGTATTGTGTCTAACAATTTCAGTGAATGAGCCGAGTTTGTTGTCACTGTGAACAAAGTGGTAGAAAACTGTAGGATTAATGCTAGGGATGAGTAACTAGATTTTCTGTATTACATCAAAGAAGTGTAGGTATTCACTGTTTATATTTAAAAAAATAAAATAAAAATAAAAAAGTAAAATAAAAAATAACACGACAGAAGGTTTTTAAAGAGATTTTGTTAATGAACCACATTGAGAAACCTTCATAAATACTTCCTTGCTTTATCGCCAAGATATAAAATTTCATTTAGAACTTTATTTGTTGGTAACCCCAGATATGACGACCCAAACTAGCAGCTGAAGCATCCACCTGTTTGTTTTTTTTCAGATTTCTAAAGAAATTGCTTTTTAATCAGGTATTCTTCTGTATTTTGTCTGTGTAAGAAAGTAGCCTCAGGACAGTATTTTCAGTTCCTTTTTGTACTGTGTAGAGTATTTGGTAACCGGTAGAAGAGTTTAGCTTAAATGTGTAGCGGATTGAATGGCAATTAAATGATGGGACTGAAGAGAAACCGGGTCTTAACTGTTCAGACTGTGTTGATGGAAGCTGTTGGTCTTTGAACAGTTAAAAGGTTTTGGTATTGCAACAATCGCTGCTCTCGGGAACTTTTATTGTTGTATTTTCACTTAATTTATAGCAAAGACTTTGGCTTGTGTCTCCAGGGCCACTAAGAAGGCCTCAAAAGTTTAAAAAAAAAAAAAAAAAAAAGGCACTTCAGAATTTCAGCCATGGGCTTGCTTAGGCAGCAGAAACTGACTTAAGTCAGCAGCCGGTGTGTTTGTTTGTTTTAGTATTTTGTCTGTGTGTGGTTTACACTGGAGTAGGTAGTGTGAAATGTGAGTGTTGTGCATAACTGAGTTTATGCATGGTGTAATTCCAGGAGGAGCAGACGTAAACAGAAGATGGTAAAGACGTTCTTTAAGACCAGTCTTTATTTCCACCTTGATGTTTAGATCCCAGAGTTGGCATCACCCCATGCAGCTGCTGTATACTGTAAGTGCTCAAGGTTTGTTGCTTTAACCTTGGAGCTGGTCGTCGCTGTATCACTGGTGATCCACTTGGTCTGAGATCTTGAGGGAAGCGGTGAGCACTCCTAAGCTTATGATTTTTAATGAGACTGAATAGTTGAGTTTTTAGGGAAAGAAGGTGATGGGTGGTGGGTTTGAGGAACAGCATGGGGGGGCTCTGGGAAGCCTCCTGAACAGATTGATGTGCACACAGAGGCCCCTCTGAGGCTCTCTGGAATCTGCCGGGCTTTTACAATGGTTTGTATCTGCCCCGGTGCTGAAAGGACTCACCATCTTTACCTCCCCACCCACTTTAATAGCAGTTTTAACTTACTGTTGTGGATTATTTTTCTCAAATTTTGTTTGTCTTGAGCATTTACCAGGTTGCTGGCTACTGAATTGCCACCAAACAATGTTGACTGCCTGTGACGTTGAGCACAACCAGGGTGTCACTGAAGTCAGAGGGTTGAAGCTGTTTTTGTTCAGAGAAAAAGTTTAGAGAATGGGTAGCAGCCCATTTAATCAGTTTGTTTGCGTTCTCTGCCTGTTTGGTCAGTGTTAGAAGCATAAGATGAGTCTTTCTGTCAGACATTAATTGAAAGCGGTGTGAAAAGATTTCCCCTAACAACTCACCAAAATGTGTGACATTACAAATCAAAATGATTTTAATTATGGCTGTTATTGTTTATCTCTCCTGCAGGGTTTTGCTGACTGTCTGGAAGCCACTTTGATTAAAGACTCATTGGTTCAAAATCATTATTTAGAAGTGGTAATGATAGAAACGAGCTTAAAATGCTTACAAGAAATGAAGACATTACTTTTTAGTGAATATGAGCAAACCCTAGCAACTCCTTGGTGTACTGCAGTGACAACTAACTCTGATTTTATTTAGTTTTCACTTTGTTTCAGTTACATCAATGAAAGGCTCTTATACCAGTCAACATATGCACTTATGCATAGTTTTGGTTTAATGAATGTGAGGCGTTTGCATGGTGGTTTAAACAAGTTTCTTCTTTGCCTGTGTATCTCACCTTGTCTTACTTTGAACTTTAATGTTGCACATTTGTTGTTCTTCTCCAAAGAAGTTGATTTATTCAGCAGTGTCCTTTAACCTTTTTTTTTTTTTTTTTTTTTTTTTTTTCTTTTTTTTTTTTTTTTTTTTTTTTTTTCCACTTTTTTTTTTTTTTGTTGTTCAG
>VUQG01014393.1:27957-48003 GCA_015106755.1 Etia nguti | reverse complement strand
GTACAGAAATGAAGTCCAACAATCATGTTTTTACAGTCCCGTGGTCTCAGCCTCAGATACTTATCAAATTAAACAAAGCTCATATAAAAACAAACAGATGAACAAAAATTTCTCCTTCATTTCTGTCAAACAATGCTGTATGAAACGTTTACAGCAGTTAGTATCATGGTTGCTAGGCAGCCTGAGTAGCGCGAGGGAGGCTAGACCATCCCTTTTCACCAGCCTGGCACTTCTGGCCTTCTCGGTCTTGGGAGGACGCGGCCCACGTAGACCATCCTCCAAGGATGCAGACCCTGAATTGGGACAAAGCTCTGGACAACGGAATCCAAACCACACTTTCCTTGTTTTTTTGTTTTTTTTATTGTAGCCGTCATGCTGCTTATGCACAATACTGCCCAGAAAAGGCGGCACTAGGCTGGATCTATATAAGTAAAAAGAAAAAACAGCAAGAGCACTCATCTTACCATGCTTCATGTTTTGAGGTAAACACTAAAAGCCCTACAATGTTAAAGAGAAAACCTCAGTAATCAAATGGTCCCCTCAGAGCAGCACTTGGTGACAGTTTACCAGAAGAAATTCCTTTTAACAGGAAGAAACCAAGGATGTAGGAAATAAATGATGCGAAATGGCAACAATATCCATTTTCAAAACTGTATTTGGAAATCCATAAAAATATATATTCAATACAAGGAGGCGAAATACACAAAGTATGTAAAGTGTGTTGTATTACCCACTAGATGGCGACAATAGAGCGGATACAGGCGCTTTATGACAGCTTTGCATGGTGCTCACTTTTCAGGATAATACCTGATTTTTACCTGATATATACCTGATGATGATACCTAATTCCTCTCTTATCATGCAGCATGTCTTCTCTCTTTCCATACATGAACGCATTAATCACATGCTGCTGTAGAGTTAATTATATCTCCCCCAGATGCATACAGGTGAACGCATGCGCCCACTGTGCAAGGATTCAGTGGAACGGCATCTACAATCATATGATTGCTGGGTTTTTCTCTGTATCTATTATTGTAGGATCTACTGTACGATATAAAGCGCCTTGAGGCGACTGTTGTTGTGATTTGGCGCTATTTAAATAAAATTGAATTGAATTGAATTGAATTGAATTGAATTGAATTGAATTGAATTGAATTGAATTGAATACTTTTGGCAATATAGTGTACTTCACTGAGTACTTCATCACTGGTCCTTCGGTCTACGAGCTGTTACCATCTCTAGTTTTGGTGCTTTTAGACTTACCACTGTTGGATCCGAAGCATTTGCCAAATCATCTGCGAGTTCTTCGAGTTTCTCCCAGTTTTTCCCGCAGAGGATCAGCCTCGATCCTCCTTTGTGAAACACGCCTGCACACTCTTCACACAACATACAGAACTGCTGAGAAACCAAGTTCAGTTTAAAGATGCTTTGAAAAGGTTCATGTAAAATTACCAAGTGTGTATGTTTGTGTGTTACCTTTTCCAAGCCCAGATAAAGCATCAGTTATAACCACCACCTTGTTGCGTACAGACTTTTTGGACAACAGTCCCATGATTACACCATAGAGGTAGAAAAATCCAGCTGTTAGCAGGACCACGCAGGGCACCAGGAGCACAGTGTTGGTCCACGCCGAGTCCATCTCCTGAAAAATGTTTTCATTTTAACATGTAGAAATGATATTAAAGGATGTTTCTTTCTAGATGTTTTCACAAAATGTCAAAAGTTTGACATTTTTTGACAAAATGTTGACGAAACACAGACACACCTCTAACAGAGTGAGGGAAACTGTTAGTCTAGCCGAGATTAAAATCAGTCCTCTAAAGACATCGGTTGCGCAGTCAGTACAATTACCAAAGTGTAAAAGTGTAATTGTGGCTTTTTGTAAGGGTTCTGTTCTGTGTCTTAGCAACAACAATAGGAGTCCAGCTCCTGTGTGAGCTGTACAGGTGCTGGTAGGAGCTCATTTAAAGCCACAAATGTTCTTTGAATCATGGTTAGGCACAAAAAGCATGTTTCAAGGCTGAAACATGGATTTATGTTTTAAATTGAATATTATTTGAATTTTACTGATGCAGATGAGATGGTATGGAAGTGAGTCATTACATTAAAAATAAAAGGAGCGTTTCATACCCAGAAGCTCTCCGGCTCTGTTACATTGGAATCCATCTCACCCTTTACAACCATTTTTAAGTCTAACTATGTGTTCTTATGATTCTGAAACAAAAACAGAGAAGACTTTTTAAACCACGTTCTTACACCAGTGATCAAAATAAAGACAAATGAGAGATCATTAATGTCTTTCTTCTGGATGTACAGACAGTATACTTGGATAATTTAATATTTATACACATTCAGGGCTTCATGATTTAAAAAATGTCTGAAGTTTTCATCAACTACTTGATATCAAGTCCAGCTTTTCACACTATTATTTAGAGTTTTTATTCAGATCTGCCTCACGAATCTTAGGGTTAGAGTTAGGTATTAGGAAATTATACCAGATCCCTGGATGGGTTACCATATCTGTGATACGCTCAGTGGCTAATCACTAGCCAATGACTGTCTCACAGTTGGACTTGCTCCTCCTCACCCCATCCACTTTTTTTAAACCAAGATGGCAACGGAGAAAACGCTCATCTCGAGGCTTAAAAACACGACCTCAGAAACCAGTGGATGACGTCACTCTAGCTACAGCCATCATTTATACTGTTTTTGTAGCAAAAAAGATAAAAATGGCAACAAAGAGATTCAAAAAGTTACTACAAAGAGAGAAAACTAAAACAAATGTGCAAAAAAAAACCTGCAATAAAGAAAAAAAGGACAGTAAACACTAGAACACAAAACACACAAAAATTCACAACAGGGGAAAAACTAAAAAAGAAAAACTATAACAGAAATGCACAAAAATAGCAATAAAAAGACATAAAGTTAGAGAGAAAGAGAAAAATAACAAAGAAACAGAGATTTATCCAACCAACGCATATGAAAAGCAACTGCAAAATAAAAAAATATAACAACAGGGAGACACAAAATTACTTTAAACAAAGAGAAAAAGTGACAATAAAGATGAAACACGACCACAAATGCAAAAAAGCAAACACACAAGAAAAACAACCAGCTGTGAAAAGAGACAAAATGACAACAAGTCCAGTGTGAATCTGGATTACTCTGCACTCAATCTTTGGTGACTGAAACTGAAACTACCACAAATGCACAAAAAACAGCAACAAAAACACACAAATTGACTTCAGTGTAAAGTAACTTGGTGTTTAGTCTATTGGCCACCTCATACCATCATTATCTCTACACATTTCTCATCTGACAGTGAAGACAGACACTCGCATGTTGTATCCAACCAAGAATTTGAAGATAACCTTTCAGTTAAGGATCACCATGCCAAGCACTGGCTGTTTGTCCAAGAAGAGGTTTCCAAAAATAAACTGCACTAAAAATAGATGCTGTGGCCCCCACAAAGGCTCAGTGTCACCCTGGACTCGCCAAATTATTCCAAAACAAAGTCGGGAAATAACGGAGCACTTCTCAGTCCCTCTGCCTTCTGAGTCTGCGGTCAAATTTTACATTAAAGCAAAGTTTCCCCAGCGCTCTCACAGGGTCTCTGCACTTTGCATAACTCACAGCTAGATTATAATGAGCAGCTCATTTCTGAGTGGCTGAGCCACCCAACCTCGACATTTGCAAGGAATTGAATTAGCAGCCACCACTTACCGCTTCCTGGGCCTCTGCAGGTAGTCGAGTTTAATTCCTCTCCCGAGGAGCTGTAGCTGCTCTCCTCAGCACAGCTCCTGTGACATGACAGCAGCCCAGTCGGCCAGGCATTGCAATACTTTGGGATTTGAGCTCTTTTAATAGCAGCACAGCTGAGTCAGTTATTTTCCATGTGTGTTGTCAACATGGTATGTTTAGAATGACAGGTGGGGAGGAGATGGGGCTCCTATTGGCTGCAGGAGGCTGCCCCTCTTCTGTGGTCCACAGATAATGGACCACATTTCTGCATAAAACAGCACACATCGTGTAAGTATTTCTAAGTGTCCCGGGGTCCCTGGCTCTTATCTCGCAGGTTGCATTTTACCTGAAAAAGGGAGTCAAATTCAATTTTACTACAACTTACACTGAAGAGCCCCAGGTGTGTTATATTGGTATCCATAAATAAATAATAAAACTAAAAATATCATGTTTAATCGTGATGAATATGGCCTTATCACCTACACTGGGTCACAGTAAGGCCTCAACAAATCAATGAATCAGCAAAATTTTAATGAGTAACAGCTAAGCACAAGCTCAGCCTCTACTGCTGTTGTAGTTGTGTTATGTAAAGGCAAAATCACCAATCTTTGATGTTGTTTACCACATTTTATCTAATACCTGAACCTGAAAGCTTGTGGGAAACATTAATAAAACAGGTGCAACTAAAAAATCTTTAATCTTGTAGTTTGTATAGCCTCGCCTTCTGATGAGAAAACCTACAAATCCCAAATTAACTTTGTGTTAGTGTTTTGGAACTAAAGTTAGTGGCTGGACCATGAATTGGCCTATGGGTCTTTAGTATGACACAAGCTCTAAAAGAGATGAAATCTGATAACCTGATGTGCTATTTTAAAGATACTGAGTCAAGTTTTGAACCACAATCCTGGTGCTGACAGGACTTTAAAAGCAGCAGACCACCAGGTGGACCACTATGCGCATATATTTTCAATTTATTCAAAATTTTATTTATATAGCACCAACATAAACAACACTCAATAACATGCTTCATGCTGTAACATAAAGATCTCAAACAAACAGATGATCCCCTCTGAGCAGCACTTGGCGACTGTGGGGATGAAGAACCCGGCTGCCTGTACTGGTTGTGGAATAAGGGGAAAGAGAGCACAAACCACATACAGGACAAAATGCACACTATAGAAGAGAGAAGCCAAATGTTAATGACCTGCATTAATGGCATTAATATTTCAGAACCGAAGCAGGGGCCATAAATATTTCTCCACCAAAAGAAAACATGAAGATGAGAAAATACTTAATATTCCCTCCGAATAATACTATGAGTGATGAGTTAATATAAGCCACTGTAGTAATATATACAAAACATATTATCCCACCATAACCCCACAATCACACAGCTTCCAGGGATTAAAGATTAAGCCAACACCATTTTAATTATCTTACAATGTCGCTCAGCGTTCACTGAAGTCCACCTCAGGTAAGCTATGTATGTAATTCCTAAAAGTAATTCCAAAACATAGATATGTGTAACATGTTTGAAATGTGCAGAAAATTAGTGCATCAAAGCTTTTAAAACAATCAAGAGTTATAACATTGTGTGACATACTTAAGCTGAAAGGCCTAAATACCAGATATAAATCTATAAATAAAAACAGCAGGTAAACAATTTAAAATAATAAAATAATACTAATAAAGTGGAAGATTTAAAACAACATAAAACAATATAAAATGCAATCATTTTCTTGTTTTTTGTTTAGGATTTAAATGTCTTCTCTTGCATGTCACCTCTAAATGTATGTTAATTTAATAAAGCAATTTTAAACTTCCGCCTGGCTTTATTTTGAAGGGCTCGCCGGATGCTGTGGGTCTACCTTGACTCTGAGGAGCTCTCGGAGGTTTTGCGCTGACAGAGCGGTCAGGTCGCTTCATCTTTCCCGTCAGACAAATCGGAGCCGCCGCATTTTTCTTTTCACAGCAGCGTGAACACATCATGTCGGATTTCGAGGAGTTTGAGAAACAGCTGAGCGAGAATCGACAGGGTGAGTGCTGCCGTCCCTCTGTGCCCCAGTTCGGTCTGCAAGCTAGCAGCGTAGCGCCGGTGCGGACCGTTAGCTCGCTCAGTTGGTTTATGAATGAATATCGCGACCTGACACCAACTTCAGTGCGTACTTTTCCTCTCTATGACTCAGCTCCTTTGCCTTATCTGTGCGATCATATTTTGATTAGACTTCAGCCTGCTTCTGGAGCTGCTAAATCTGTCACACAGCCCTGGACGCAGTCTGAGTGCCGGTGAGAGCGCACAGTGAATTTTACCTGAGGCAGCAGGAGGCCAAACTCCAGGAAAACCGCGCACCTCTTTATAATTTTCTCCTCCTCCGTGAAGACACCTGCGGGCAGAAATGTAGTAACACGGCACTTTCTGAATCATTTGGTACTGTTTTTGAATTCGGCATCCATTAATAAGTATTGCAACGCATTATTAACAAATTAATTTAAAAATCATTTTTGAGTGATGGATCGATCAGCATCATTGGGGAAGAAATTAGAACAGGACAAAAAAAATGAAGAAAAGTGTCTTTGTAAATGGTTCAGTAATAATGAGGAGTTGGAGCTGAGATTTATACCTAATCATCACTTTATATTTATGTCTGCGTGTATCTGCATATGTAATCCCTACACTAGTTTATTATTTTTAATACTATTTTAAAGCCTATTTTATTTATTATTTATGATCATTTTTATTTTGATTACCTTCTGTTTTGAAGTTATGTCATAATGTTATTTTATTTTAATTAATTATCCAATTGAAATTCTAATTCTTTTCATATTTCATTGGCTACATTTTTTCTAATTGCTTAAATGAGTGTTAATTTGTGGTAATTGGATTTTTTTGTATATATATTTATATATATATGATGTATATATATATATATATATATATATATATATATATATATATATATATAAATAATTAAAAATTGTAAAGAAAAGAGTAGAATATTGTTTTGTGACCACGTTGTTCCTTCATTTGGTTAGCATATTCCAAGATGATGATGATGCCAGGATTTGTTGGGCTCAGACTGTGCAAGAGTGGTCCAGTAAGCATGAGACATGATTTTCACACACTTCGTGGCCAATGCAGACTACACACCCTATGCAACTGAGAATACTTGGGATAAGCTGGGATAACTCTGGGATAAATTTATGCAGCGGTCCAACTCTCCCATCACTAACATCTTTGAATGATGTCACAGCAGTCAGACTTACACCCAATATCAATTTTCAATCTTTTTAACCTTTTCTCAGCTTCTCCAGTTAATATTTGCTATTATATTCATTCATTTAGGTGTTATTAAACTCTTACAATGTGTAATATATCTGGAATAATGAAAATATGTCATGAACTTGAGTAAAGCGAAGTTACAGGAGGTTTCCAGTCACAAAGAAAGAATAAAAAGTCAAACAGACCACGTCCACAGCCTGACATTTAATCAAAGAGCTCGGGAACAGGTGGATCAGATCCACACAGAAAACAAGAACACCTCTTATCGATTTGTTAAAAGGTCTTAAGAACTGTACAGCCAAGAAGAAAGGCCACATTAAACTGTCACTTTTCTCAGAGAAATATGATCAGCAACATATCCAAGGGTGTGAGACCATTCAGGTACTACAGAAAGGAGAATTTTTTTTATTATCAATAGCGGTGAAAAAGGTGGATAAATTAAATATTTACAAGATAATTTTGAAGCAATTACTGTATTGTATGTAATTACTTTACTGTATTTATGACACATATTATTAAATATTTATGGGTTTTTTGTAATCTTTCTGCAAAAAGAGGCTAACACCCCCACTCATCTCCAGCAGAGCTGTTTGCATGGTCACATCCACAGTAGTAAATTGTGCTACTTCAGATGGAAAATTACAGCAAAATCACAGCTTGCGACGTTAAAAACCATCCACACCAGGGTTATGAGCCGCTGACCCGTTCAGGCAAGTGACTGTTTCCACCGATCAAAATGAACCTTCACTAATGGCTACTTTCTTCTTAGAGTCGGTATTTTCACATTAAAAGGCCATTAAACCACCAGACGTCATTAACCCTCTGATGTTCAGGACTTTATCAGGACTTGACCCTAACCCTGTGCTGTCTGAATATGTGTAAAGTTTTTTTTCTCTTTAAGGTCTTTAAGGTACAAAAGAAATAATAATTGTGAGTGGGATGCATCCACATCTGTTTAAAAGTTGTCCATAAAAAGGTCCTTGTTGTCCGTCTCCAGAGCAACAGGTTAGGGTTGGGTTGGTCACTGATGGCGATGACACGACAGCCAACTGAATGAGGAAGAAATGGAAACTGTTATGCTTTTATATTAACCCCTAAATGTGCTGATAAATTATGTAATATTCTTAGAGATTAAGCTGCTGGTAAATAAAAGAGGCCAGTAAAAGTCTGATCTACTGGCCTGGACGCTCACTGGGGAAAATTTTTATATTGAATTCTGAGTTTATTGGAGCTTTCCAATATTCCGAGCCAACTCCTGTGAAACTAGACGTGTCAAGTTAGTTTTATTTCCAGGGCGCCAGTCTGACCTCAGGTGAGCTGGACGAGTAAAATCATTCGGATTGTACCTGAACCTCTCTCAGAGTAAAGTGGCTGAAAACATTTGATGTTATTGCTCCAAAAAGAAGCGTCCCTGCTCTGTTGTGTTTGTCACCCCGTGTTTTTCGTGGCCTCGCAGAGCGAGAGAGGGAGCGCCACAAGAAGAGGAGTCGCAGCGGATCTCCCGGCCGAGGTGACAAGCATCGCAGCTGGAGCAAAGACCGAGGGAGCCGCAGCCGGGAGAAACGCAGCCGCAGCCGGGACAGGAAGAGCCGGGACCGCCGCAGCTCCTCCCGAGACCACAAGAAGCACAGGTGGAAAACTGCATGCCGCGTTTGGTTGTAGATCCTCAGGACGTAAACAAAGCAAAGTGAAAGAAATTTTCATTTTCACTACTGAATAATTTCATTTGCTCATTCTTTACATTATTTACCCCAGAGATTTGGATATTCCTGCAGCCAAAACATTAAACACAGGGTGTTAAACATAAGGCCCGGGACCACCTGGGCAATGAGCTACCAGAACTTTTTCTGTAATTTTACACATTTATTTCTCACAATTTAAACCCACAGAGTCGAGGCAACACATTTCTTTCATTTACTAGAGCAGCGTTTCTCTGTCATGTAGAAAAAATGAGCCGTACTGTTGAAATTGCACTTCTTATTGTTACACTAAGGTGTCACAAGGATTAAATGTGTATTTAAGCATCTTTACAGTGATAGAAAGGGAAGTTTCAGTGGGCTGAATGTGGCTCAGTTTGAGATCCCTGACCTCTAACAACACAGATTAACTCATGCAGCTCAATAAAATAAAATATGACATAACTAAAATTAACACATTTGGCTGTAAAGATAAATTAGTTCAGGAAATTCAACAATTAAAAACAACTCAATTGTAGAAAAAATAGCAAACGCTGCAAAAGATGAGCAAGTTTTTCTGTGATGACATCATTATTAAGATATTTCTGCTGGTTTTTTGAATGCAGAGTATTTCTGTGTTCATGTAACCACTGAAATCTTTCACTCAGATGTTTTTGCCTGTTTTCTGCGTGCAGCCACTCTCCGAGACGAACGAGGAAGAAAAGGACCTGCAAATATTGGGACGTGCCTCCTCCTGGCTTTGAACACATCACACCAATGCAATATAAAGCTATGCAAGGTACCCGGCGTGCTCTCTTTGCCTCTTTAGCCTCTAAATCAGACTTCAGCAGAGCTGCAGTGAGTTTCTGCTTCGTGGCTTCGTGCTCCCCAGCTCTCTAACTCATCTATTCTCCAACACTGAACCCCGATCTGAGCTTCACAGCAGTCACGACACCGCTTGAAGCACTTTTTAAACTTAAAACTACTTTCACAAACAGTTTTAGCTATCAATTCGACCCCTGATGGAGGTGATTTAAGTATCGCTTACCTAAGGCTACTTTACATGTGAGCTGGAGAAGTTAGACGGCCCTCCGTAAATCCTGAGCCAGCCTAAACAGTCGTGTTTACAGCGCTGTCTGCATGTTTTAGCTGTTCACTGCCACCAGGGTCCAGTGTAAAAAGAAAATAAAGGAATCGGCTACTCCGGTTTGTGTTTGTGCTGCTGTTGATCCTTCAGCTCGGCCACTGCTGCAGAGAAGACAGGTCAAAGCACACAAAGACCTTCTTTGTAAATGAAGCTTAAAAAAACAAAGAAAACTGTCAGTCTGTGCTTCTCGTTCTGCTCTGCATGGTCTGAACAGGCAGTGCTTGGCTCCTTCCTCTTTTCTGCACAGCTGGTCAGCGACAGCGTGAAGTAGGTGTGAAGGTTGGATCTGGGATGGCCAATGGAGATGTCTGCTGCTATTATTTAATGCCGGGACGTTGTAAGAGAGAGCCATGGCGCTCTTTGAATACTGGTAATAGTGCTGTCCCTGCTCCAAAGAGCCAATCAGCAGCCAAACCAGGAAACATATGAGCATATCATCTCATTCAATAACCTATTAGCATGGTCCCTGGTCAGCACTCTGATTGGAGGATTCAGAGATGCTTGTGTTTCTGTACACAGCAAATAATTTAGAGCAAAATATTTGATGTTTTTTGTAGTTTTTTAATCAGATTTGACTGAATCTATGCTCATGTTTGTTCTGTGATGAGCTCTGAACCACGCTGACACCTTTAAGCACTCGCTGTGGTTCATAAAACTGCGTGTTTGTTGCTCTGCAGTCTGACTGTGGGATAGTTATCCCAGAAACACATTAATAGCGGCGTCTGTGTGCAGCTATTTGGCAGCAAACACTGTCCCTCCTTCGTGTTTCCTCAGCGGCCGGCCAGATTCCAACAATAGCTCTGCTGGCAACGTCCACCACTACTGGAGTAGCTGCAGCGCCGACACAAGTGCCCATAGTTGGCAGTCAGATGACGAGACAAGCCAGGCGCCTCTACGTTGGCAACATCCCGTTTGGAGTGACCGAGGTAAGCTCGTGGTGGCTGTAGATTTGTACCAAACAGACCTGCTGGTGCGGCGCCTCAGGTTTGATTTCTGTCTCCTCAGGAGTCCATGGCCGAGTTCTTTAACGCCCAGATGCGCCTCGCGGGACTCTCACAAGCCCCGAGTAACCCCGTTCTCGCCGTGCAGATTAACCAGGATAAGAACTTTGCTTTCCTAGAGGTGAGGGCTTATATTACTGTTCAGTGTTTTAGGTTAGTAAAGAATATATAAATAACATTTATATATTTATTATTCTAACTACTTTTTAACAAATTATTTTCTGTTGGTAGATAATTAAAAAATATGTCTACAACTTTTAAAAAAATATTTGTTATGTGCTTATTATTTATCTACATTTTCATTTATTTATTTTTGATTGACCGTTGAAATCACTCATATTTCTCACAGTAACATTACGTAATGCTCAGTTCTGAGCACAAGCAGCGTTTCTCGGTGGAGCAGAGGTCTGAGCTGCTGTTTAGCACTAGTTAACGTGAGGAGCACCGGCGTGCTGTCTCTCACGTCTGCTGCATACATGTGCGTGGTGTCTGCAGAGTTTTGGCTTCTGCTGCGATTCTTCACAGACGAGCCGAAGGTTAAATCTCACCCTCAGTAACGGCTCACTGTAGGATTTATCAGATTCCTGCTGAAGCAGTCGTGTTAGTACGTGTTATTATAATTGTTCTTTGATGGCACTGTGACTCAGTGTGACTTTCTTTCCTAGTTTCGGTCTGTGGATGAGACGACGCAGGCCATGGCCTTCGATGGGATCATTTTCCAGGGTCAGTCGCTGAAGATCAGACGACCTCACGACTATCGGCCGTTACCCGGAATCTCAGAGCAGCCGGCGTTCCACGTCCCAGGTTTGACTCCGATGCTTTCTTCTTCTTCTCTTCTGAGTTTTCCAGTTTCATTTAACATCATTAAATTTAGTTTGAGTTCAAATGATCTGTTTTTACATGAAGCCGGACCTTATTTCCTGACATATACAAACTCTTTTAATGGTGGATGTTGATGTTAGGCAGGACCGAGGTTTCTAATAATGAGATCAGTATATGGGAGCCAAGACCTCTGCAGGACATCACAGTGAGCTTCTATCTCTGCTGTGGCCGCTCCTCTGGCTGTGAGATCAATCAGATTTTAGTTTCAGTATTGATTTTGGGAGTAGAGTAGTTGGGATGAAACGATGACTGATGAAAATGGACGGAGATGAATAAACTTCTTATTATAATCGAGACATCACAGCTTTATCCAAGAAATTCAGTTCAGATCAGATTTAGTTCAGTTTAGATTTGAGACAGAGTGCAGTGGCAGCAGTACATGACAAAAATATCACTTCAGCTTTTGCTTGTGTCCTTTTCAACTCATACTGAGCTCAGACCAGTCAAGTACAATACACAGACTATATCTGACAACATATGTGATTTCATGAGGCCCAATGAGCACGTGGTTAAAGGAAGTCTCAGGGTCTTGGCCCATTTTTCTTTGTCACAGGACTCCCAAAGCATGTTAGTCCTGCTGCCTGGACGTCCTGGGATGACCTTGTGAGATGGGCTTTAGGGTCAAGAACACCCCCCCAATCAGACCCCACCTCCCCTTCTGAACAAGCCTGTAATCTACACCACCTCCACATTGGTTTCTTTATTTGCATTTGAATTACATGTGATGCTCAGAAGGCATTCAGCATGATAGGTTAATAAATAATCATGTTAAATAATCAAGATTATGGTTATTGACTAATCACACAGCCTTAGCATCCCCACACATTCTTTTGATTGAAATCCAATCAGAAGAAAGATGGTTTAAAGGGGGAGGAGCTTGTTGAACTGTAAATCATGCAAAGCTACTCTACTAGCTGGAAATGAGCAGATTAGATTTTACTTCATGGATCATTTGTGCTTTGTAAGCTCATATTTGTTTTGTGATTTGTTTGTTTTCTCCTCTCGTGGTTTGTGTAGGCGTCGTCTCCACCGTCGTTCCCGATTCTCCTCATAAACTGTTCATAGGAGGCCTCCCCAACTACCTTAATGACGACCAGGTATTTATCTGAGCGCGGGCTGAACAGCCGCACTCAGCTTTCCTCACTTTACGCTCACATGAGGTTTTTATCACCCTGAAACATGCGTAGTATGTTTTACGTTTCACATTTCTTTGTGACGTGAGCAATATAAAAAAAAATATGTGTTAGTGGTGATTAGTCTCGAGTAACAAAGCTTCCGATGGAAGTCAAAATAGATGAAGGGACCGCATGGTGTAAAAACTAGAAAACAACACAACATACAGTGCTTGTGCCTGTGTTTCATAATGTCACAGCTTTTATTTTGGTGAATCTCTGATATTACATAAATCATTAAATATAAGTAAACTCCTTACACCTTTCTCATGCTAAGCATACTGATTTAAGACAGGTAAGAAAAGTCCAGTATATTTAAACAGCAGGCTGATAAAGTGACACGAAGTTAATTCTTTGTGGTATTTATTCCAGTGGGTCATTATCAAAGGAAAAGTCCACCTTAAGAGGTTAAAAAAATTCTTTGCCTTTCTGGATTTTTCGGTTGTTTGTTGATGTGCTTTTAACGATATATATATGTGTGTATGTATGTATGTATGTATGTATGTATGTATGTATATATATACATACATAGGTTCTCTGAATGTTGAGGAGATATCGACTGAAGTTGAGCTACAGCTGGGCGTACTTTAGTGCAGTACTAATTTTTACCACCAGATGGTGCAGTTTGTCAATTTAAAATTAAACATTTACATATCAATTTAGCCTTATAATGAAGCAGTTCATCAAATAAGGCATCTCTGTGCTGGCTTCCTGCATGTTTCAGATGTTAAAGTTTTACTTTAATATGAAACGTTGACCTCTTATGAGCCAGCTCGTAGCTGAGAGTGCTACGAGTGTCAGGTGAGGCCTGGCTGTTGGAGTAAACTGGTTTTGCAATCAGGACCCCTCAGTTTTGAAACAATGGGACTCATAGATATACAGAAGGATTCATAAATCACCCCATTCAGTTACTTGAAGGATAAGAACATTGTTATTTACAGTGCCACCATGGGAAAGGCAAATCTCGAAATAATGTCAGAATTTCCCTGAATGAAATGAATGAAAGTATTAATTAATTAAAATAAGGGTAATTACAAAAAGTACCTTTAAATGCCCCACTGGAAATTTAGTGCCTGACTACATAATCATGAAAGGATGTAGAAAGTCAGTAAACAACTCCAGAAACGCTGCAGCAGCTCAAACGAAAGGTGGACTTTCCCTTTGTTAAAGACTGAAAAAACAGTTTGTTTTGTGCACCTTTACGCAGAGAAACTTAATTCTAACTGTCCATTCTGTCTCATTTAGCCTCAGTTAGTTTGCAGAGCACATGCAGCCTGATGTCTGTGATTCTCTGACTTATTTTTTCTTAATACTTGCAGTCACTGCCACTGCGTTGATACTCACAGCTCTTTCATTTTTGTTCCCCCACTTTGTCCCCAGCTAGGGGCCTGTAAGATCGTTAAGTCTGCGCTCATAATTTGTTCAGTAGTACTCATCTACTGCTGCCATGCCAACATGTAACACAAGGCAAGTAAGACATTCTGGTCCTCACACGGATACACTCCGAGTCCGCAGGTCGCTTACAGGCTACTTTCTTTCTCCCATCATGCTTTTGGAGCGCGTTTAAGATCCAGGGATTGATCATTGAGGTTTGGGGGTTGTGTTGGTGGAGTTTAGTTATTTTTTTAACACCATCTACTGAATATGGGATTACTATTATATGCATATCTGTTTATATATTTAACTGTGTTTGAACACTTCAATCGATTGTCTGTTTTGAAGCTAAAATACCACAAAATTAAGTCATTCCAGCCTCTAAATTATCCATATACTCCATATTTTACAGTGTTTCCCACAGATCTGAATTCAGTTTGTAGTGGTTGCGCTCGGGAGGAGCCACGCACACACTAAAGGTTATGAATAATCAGTACAAAGTTACAGACACAGATGGTATAAAACATGGATGTAGCCTATTGATCTGAAAGCCAATGTAGAATTCAGTTTAGTTTTATTTATATTAGGCCAAATCACAACAACAGTTTCCTCAAGGTGTTTTATATTGTAAGGCAAAGACCCTTTAATATAACAGAGGAAACAAAATGTCACGAACCTCCTATGAGCAAGTGCTTTGGTGACTGTGGGAAGGAAAAACTCCTTTTTATCAGGAATAAAACCTCAGGCTCAGGAAGAGGCAGCCATCTGCCATGACCAGTTGGGGGTAAGGGGAGGAAGACAGGGCAAAGACGTGCCTTAAAGGTACAGTCAGTTATTTTGTTTTGGTAAGAAAGCAGAATTCAGTGGCCTGAGATCTGCAGTTTACTGACATCTAGTGCTGAGATGTTACCTTTAAGCATGCATTCTTCGTAACAACCTACAGGGGGCGACTCCTCTCTCCTCCTTTGGTTGGACAGGAGAGTATTGACTGTATACCTCAGCAACATTTTCCTGATGACTCTATGGCGTCGGTCACTAATTTCAGGTCTTACAGAACGTTTAGTAAATTATGGTCATGGTAAGAATCTGAAACGAGGATTATGGAGTACATGCTTATTGTCTTTCCAAGGAGTCTGTCATCCAATAGCACAACAGACTCCCACTCCACCATCTTTAACTGCAGCTGGTGACAGTCATCCTCGTCCTGCTCTGCAGCCTCACAGTGGGTTCTCCACAGCAGGAGAAGGACCGGTGCTGCCAGGGATAGTTGCAGTGGTGTTGGAGTCCGTTGGACTGCAGGATGAGAAACTCCTGGTACAATTTTTTTTCCAAGTGTTTGAGTCATTAGAAAGAGACATCAGTGATTGGCTGGTGCTGTGCCTCTCCTTTAGCCTCCTGTACTGATGTAGATTTCTAAACAAGCAACAACCAGCATGGCAGCTTGCTTGGAGACTTCCTTGAAGATTACTAAAAAACAGAAAAATGAACACATTTGAGGTGAGAAACAAGCCATGAATCTCTGTGTTTTTTCTAGTTTTCAGAGGAGTCATATAACCGGATCAGCTTGATTTGCATAAAGTAGCCCAAATAATTCATGTAAATGAGGAGGGGGCGACTCCATGGCTCATCTCCAAAACGCCACCTTGCTAGAATGTATGGTTTATTCATGGATTATGAATAGGAAGCGAGGAATTGTCACTTCCTGTGAGCAGCTGAATGATGTGAAAGACCGCCATCACAGCTTCCTGCACATCGAGCCAGTCAGCAGCGACTAAACTTTCAAAATAAGAGCCAAAAGATTGTTAACTATTAAATCAGTCACCAGATATACCTGGCCAGCACAAAGGAAATTCTATGTGTGGGAAACACTGTTTCAACAAAATGGGGAAATGACACGAAGCCGGTATTTAATTGATTAACCGACAAAGTGAAATAAGCTGCAGGGTTATTGATCGGGGATACTGATCTTTCTCAGGACTTTGAACAGTTTTATGTGCTGGTGTTGTTCCTGTTTTCCCAGGAAGCAGCGTAGTAGTGAGAAATCTTTACAGTGTAAAATGCTCCAGCAGTGTGTACAGATCAGCCCAGCACCTTACTGAATGACTCACATTCTGCTTCTATGTATCATGGTGTTAAACTGCTTTCGAGTCTCAAATGGACATTTAGAATTCACTGAGTAGACAAACACATTCAGCGGTGAGTTCTCCAGCTCAGATCTCGCTCCTGGACTCTTGTTTGCAGGTTAAGGAGCTCCTGACGTCGTTCGGGCCGCTTAAAGCGTTCAACCTGGTGAAGGACAGTGCCACGTCACTGTCGAAAGGTTACGCCTTTTGCGAATACGTAGACATCAGCGCCACCGATCAGGTAAGGGTGATGAAGTGTTTTGGTGCGATCTTGAGCTGTGCTGTTTGGTTACAGGTCTGTTTGCTCTCCGTCAGGCTGTAGCCGGGCTCAATGGGATGCAGCTGGGCGACAAAAAGCTGATCGTCCAGAGGGCGAGCGTGGGAGCTAAAAACGCCAATCCTGTGAGTACAAGTGGCAACGTGAACCTGTGGTCTCAGTTTTTGCATCATGTGCATAGTCTGTGTATAAAAGACGGATGTTGTCAGCCACTCGTTTTGGATTCTGCACTTTGGGGCCTCAGCTTTAGCATTTTAAAACTGTGTGTGTGCTGCAGACCTCCATCATAGAGACGCCGGTGACGCTGCAGGTGCCTGGGCTTCAGAGGCTGCAGAACTCTGGCATGCCCACAGAGGTGCTGTGCCTTCTCAACATGGTGATGCCCGAAGAGCTGGTGGACGATGAGGACTACGAGGAGATCCTCGAGGACATCCGCGAGGAGTGCTGCAAGTACGGCAGCGTCCGCTCCATCGAGATTCCCCGGCCTGTCGACGGCGTGGAAGTACCCGGCTGCGGGAAGGTGATGTTTAAACACTCTGTACGTGTCTGCAAATCAAAACCACAGAATCAAAAAGTGTACTTTGTACATGTCCAGTGAGCCGCCTTCGAGGGGGGGTTGGATTTATAGTCAGAAAATATATTATTAAACTTAAGTAGCATCGATTCTTCAGGACTCACCGGCTCTTTTTCATTTCAGATTTTCGTCGAGTACGTCTCTGCTGCAGACTGTCAGAAAGCCATGCAAGCCCTCACCGGACGCAAGTTTGCCAACAGAGTGGTGGTCACCAAATACTACGACCCCGACATGTACCACAGACACGAGTTCTGAAAGCACAGACACGTCCCTCCTCCTCGTTTTCTGCTTCTGGGCTGGGCGTCAGTCCGTTTCCCTCCTCCTCTGATCGTCATGATCTGGAGCGGTTTTATTGCTGGACTGCAGTGTGTGTGTGTGTGTGTGTGTGTGTGTGTGTGTGTGTCTTCAGTACTGAATAACTTCCAGCTTTAGCCTAACACCCAGACTGTGACTGAACTCATTCTGAACTTAAAAGATACTCTAGTATACATAACATTTGCTGTAGAATGAATGTGACATGTATCTTACCTACACTAATACTGCCTGACAATTTCAGAGTAGCTATCTATCAAGTATGCACTGTACAAGAAAAAAAACAACTGTCAAATGTTTGGATTTTCTTCCTGAGCACAAATGTTCATTTCGGGTTTGAAAAGGCATCGTAATGTTTCTTCCGTGGCTTTGAGGAAAAGAAACGTGTTTATTTATTTATTTATTTTTCGAGAGTAATATTTCCTGCTATATATGTCACATGTTAATGTTCCTTAAACATATACAGTGCTGTGTACTGCTTACATAGACCAAATGTTGACTTGTTTCGTGTCAGTAAAGCCTGAATGACGACTTTGTAAATACTATCAGAGATACATTTGATTGGCGAAACACTAAAAGCTGCTTTAATTCAAGAGTAATCAAAACCAAATTTGAATTGTTTCAGCTGGAAAATTTTGATCAGACAAAGGGACAGTTGACCGATGGTTAAACCCTCCACCTGAGGGCTGTATGTGATTCTCATTTCTAACTCTGCACCTTTATTCTGGGACTCCACTAAAGCAACTCTGCGTGATTCTGTTCAAAAGCACTGTTTTTCACTTTCATCCTTTCTGTGAAACACACCATTTTAGATCCTGCCTTTTTAAGACCCCCCCTTCCCTCCCTAAAAGCTCACCTTGTTCTGATTGGCCAACTTTGGGATGCCTGCTGAGGGGCAGGACCTAGCTAGCTTTGTGAGCTGTATGACCTGTGCTGTGTCTGTGAGTATTTAGATGACCCATGGGTGGGTCGAACACTGATTGGTTGAAAAGTTGGCGGGAACGTGGAAGGCAGTCACACCAGTGTTCACTACGGACGAGAGAATTGCAAAAAAACATCAAAGTTTAAAAAAAATACAACGTGAGAAGTGCGGACAGCATCTAAGGATTTTTTTTTTTAATCAGATTCGATTTGTGATTCTCCACAAGCAGTTTTTATGTGCCGCTCGTCACTGAAATGAAAGTAAATTTTGATAATGCTTCATAAACAAAGTGCTTGGAGCAGTTTCGAGATGTCTGTCGAGGTCTGAGGCTATTTTTAGAGGGACTTTGTTAGAGCAACAAACGTGTATTTGGCTGTTGTGATACTGTGTTACATTACTTTGTCAAGTTATAGGTATAAAAAACAAACCAACGCCCCATTCTGGCCAAGCTGTGTAGCTCCATCATTATTTGCAGCACTTTTCAGCTTGATTAATTATTGATTACTGATAACCTTGACCTGGGTAAAGATCAGAACTCGTGAGCAGTCATGAAAGCTAGCTGTTTTATTAAAAATCAGATGCAGACATGTTTTATATGTTGCTGCCTTCAGAAGGGAAGCAACAGTGTTTCAGACCTTTAAAAAAGATTTTTAAATACATTTTTATGCTTTTTCTACATTTATTAGCGAGCCCAAAGGTGGCTGCAGTTCATGCAGAAGACCAGCAGGGGGCTGAGTTTGACTTTTTCAATGAACTGTAGTGAATGGAGCCAAACAGCTAATAAAAATCTTTACATTGTATCTTAGTTTTAGTATTAGTTAGTACTAGGTATTGATAAAATATCCTCACTTAAGTGGTTAGTTTTTCTTACAGGGACGCAGATTCAACTCATAAAATCTTCGCCTTCTGCTGCTTGACTGGGTTTGTTTGTGTAAACTTTCTATTAAACAGGAAGTCCAGGATGTTGGGATTAGAAGTTAAAATTTAAAAAGGTAATTTTCGCTTCTTCCGTTGTTGGTTTTAATCAGTTTCCACACATCATGCCGCTTTCCTGCTTTATTTTTGTGAATAACCCGATATAGTGACACTAAAAAAAGGTGCGAGGATTTAACAAAAGGTCGACGGTGTCCGTCTAACTATAAATATTCAGAAATTAATTTTCAAAATCAGACGAAGTAACCATGGTCTTAATTAAAACCACAAAGCAGATGAACACATGCAGAGAAAAGCACCTTTAAGTTGTGTAGATAGCAAACTGAGCATTTTTTAAAGCTTTATTGTTTGTGTGCTGCTGTTTTGCATCTGTTGAAGAAAATGTATGAAATTAATTTATTCTGAAATATCCTTAATCTGCTTAGAAAGTGCAGGCACAAATATGAACTAAGACACCAGAGACTGGAAGGAAAGCCCGTATTTGCACATACAGCGATGTTCTGTTTCCAAGTAGGCAAAAGTGTATTTTATTGTAATAAGCAGAACACATGAGATGGTGATAAACACACTGCTGTATTTTCTACAGTTTTGAATGGTTCAAAGGTATAAAACAAGTTTAGTTTGTACGCCCC
>VUQG01014393.1:0-16698 GCA_015106755.1 Etia nguti | reverse complement strand
ATGTACTGTTTATAAGATTGGGGAAACCTGCAGTCAGCTGAGACTGAAGAAGTCACTTGGATGAGTGACGAAACGTTTCTGCCACTGAAAACGCTACGTCCAGATGAACAGAATCAACTTTTTGGGGATGCGTAGAAGTAGAAGTAGAGTTTCAGCTGACCTGACTGTGCCTTATATGAACTGTGTTTTTCAGCCCTGATAATGTCATGTGGATGTCTCATGTTCTTATGAGGGCTCAGAGATGTTGAAAAAAGTTGAAGAGAAGAAAGTGACAGATTTGTGTATTTGAGGGCCTGTAACTCGGACGGTTTGTGTAGTGTGAAGATAAAATCCTGCACGGCTTCATCAGATAGGCTGCAGTTACTATAGAGTAAAAATCAGCAGATTTTAAGGGGCATTGATTTTCCTTTCACCCTGTGTTGTATGGCTTATCACACTGTTGAACTGATTTAGTGATGACAAGCTGATAAAAGTCTGAATATAAAGCATCAGCTTGACATTGTTCTTTTTATCAGAGTGGTAAAAAAAAAAGCTGTGATTTGGTGCTGAATGAGGTAAAACACTGACGTGTTGGTGTTTCCTTAAAAGCCGGCAGGAGTAGGTCGGGTTGAGTGAAATGATTTGTGGTTTGTGATTAAAGCAGCTTCTTGACTGAGGTTTTATGGCAAAGGGACGGCTAATTTTGTGGACTTACACCAGGCTGTGGTTTAATGTTCCTGCTCTCTGATGATCTAACAGTCTGAAACTTTTTTGTGTTGCGTTTTATCTCCAGGCAACGCCTCCTCCTACCTGTGCCTGGACCCCAGGGGCTCCCTGACCTCAGACGGCTTCGGCGGCTCGGTCGGTTCTTCGGACTTGGCAGCCTCTGAAAGCTCCGACGCCGGCAGAAACAACCGGCTGGCTGAACCCAACGACATCCAAACATCAGCAAACAACAAGAACCAGACGCAGGACGGGAGGTTAGAAGTGAAACAGCTTCCTGCTCGTTTTAAACATCTTATGATTAAATAAATCTTCATGTTTTGGAGCAAGCAGCTTTTTCTTTTCTTATTTATGTTTATGTGTAATCTGTGGGTAACACATCAGAGCCATTTAAAGTGCACTGGCAGAGGAGAAATGTGCAAGCAATTAGCTCAAAGGACATCCAATGCCTCCCCCAGCATAAAGCCGAACAGGCATCACACACCGCTAAACGGCAGATCAAAGCCTCACGCTCTACCCCTCCATTAGAGATCTGACTGCTGCAATTTTATATTTAGCCAAGAGAAACCCTCCCAGTTTGTGCCCCAGCAGCATGCGAACGGGTCACGTGAGGAGAAATCATGTCAGCTCTTCGCTCTTGTTGCCTTTTTGGGAAACGAAAACACAAAATCCTTATCCCTCCCCCCCAAATAAGGTCAGAAATTCCAAAACGCTGGTGTAATTAGATATCCTCAGAATTGTTTCTCAGGACCTCAACACTGACAGTCTGCCTGCCAGTCGGGGAACGAACCTCAGTTTGAGGGCACAGAGGTGTCTGAACCCACCAAATCCACACGTTCAGGAAGGAGTTAAAGAAACAGGCCTCTTATAAAAAGCCCCCACAGTGTGCTGGAAATGACAGGTTCATCCAGGTTTACTTTTTTATTAAGATTCAAGGCTTCTGCCCCAAATCTTACCTTAGTGGGTTCAACCAGGCTAGCGGACGCACACCATCGACCCTCTGTAACGCTCACTGTGAGCTGTTTGAGCCTTTTTAGAAATTTTTAATCCCCCCCCAAAAATGTTACCTCACAATAAAGGTGACACAGCCTCAAGTCTCCTTATCTTTATATGAATCACACAAGTCTTGGGTTTCTGCTTGAAAGTTCTTCTGTTTGGTGACTTTTGCCCCGATTTAATAGAAAAATGCCATTTTTGACCTTTCTGAAATCCCAGAGGATGAATGTGAGCAGGAGCGCGTCCACAGACTAGTATAGGTTCCCATTAAGGTCCTTGTACCTGAGTGGAAGGAGAATCTAATCATCTCTTCCTGTTTTCCAGCAAAAACAGATCGGAGGCCGCCAGGAAAGAGCAGGAAACGGGGGCACCCGTGTCGAGGACGGGCAGGAGCGAGGCTCGTACCAACAAACGAGAGGTGAGATGTTTAACTGCTTCAAATTTAAGATTAACGGCTGTGACACAGAACCTGCATCTGTTTTCCTTTCTCTTTAAATGAGTGGTCAGTGTGAATGTCTGAAACTGTGAGCCCAAAAATAAGCGACGACCAGCTTCTTTTACCTCATCTTCATCTTCAAGGGTGCTGAGTTTCATAAAACTTTTTCAGGTCATGTCAAATATCCTCTAAATTCTAATAGAAATATTTTTATTGGAGAGTGAAATCCTTCCAGCATGTTTCAGGTTTCCTGTGAGAAGCCTTCTTTAAAGTCAGTGATTAATGGGGCGTGTCATTCAGTTTCTGCAGGTTTCTGCATGTTCATGCATTTATGAAACAGTACTCAATATTATGCAGTCATGTGAAAAAGCAAGGTTTTCCCAGGACTCTGGAAAAAACTGAAGTCCTGAGACAAACAAAGTACATCCCAGTGTTCAGTAGCTTGTACAATCACCTTTAGCAGGAGTAACTTGAAGTAATCGTTTCAAATAGTCTTTAAACAGTCTTTAACATCGCTGTGGAGGCATTTTGGCCCGCTCTTCTTCCCACCACAGCATTTCAGTTGGAGTGAGGTCTGGACTTTGCACCTCAATTCTTTTCCTTTTCAGCCAGTCTGCTGTAGATTTGCTGCCGAGTCACATCTGACTCTGTAACAATTTGAAGAGGAGCTCATCATCGACTCAGAGCCTGCAAGATGCCAAAATCGTCATCCCTCCACCACCGTGCCGACCGTGCCTGTGAGGTGTTTGGTTTACAGTTTAAAGATAGTGTTATCGTTGATGTTATTTAATACGTTTGTAATACATTTGCCTGTTTTTCACCCGTGGAATTGAAAATGGCGTCAAATTTCAAGGGTTTTCCTGGTATTAAAATTCTAGTATCGTAACAACCTTAGTTTACATACTGAAGAGGTCATTCTTTAAAACTAGTTTAACCGTAACGTTTCTTAATAGACAATGGGACGTATTTATCTCGTGGCCTTCCTGGGAACCTTCACCGTCTTTGGGAGGCAAAGAGAAAGCTTCAGATAAAATATCTGAGTGAGGATTTCTTTCTTTCTTGTCAAACTGGGTGAAGATATTTAGAACCTGGTCTATCCAGTTATTATTGGAGAAGGCAGACCTGAACAGGTCGTCGGTATCACAGGGGTAAGAGACGGAAACACTCATATTCACACCTGACCTGATGTGTGTGTCTTTGGACTGTGGGAGGAAGCAGGAGCATCCTGATAGAGCACACAAACTCCACACAGGAAAAAAAACATACAGCCAGCCACTGGATTCAAACCCACAACCTTCATCCTGTGAGGTGTGAGGGAATAAGATGTGATTAGAGGAATCGAGGAAAGAGGACTTCTCACTGCGCTCAGTCCAGAGACTTCTTTGTAGAGTGCTTCATATTCAGCTCATCTGTAAAACACGACTCTGGTCTCTGCTTCATAACCCAGCGAAACACATTTTCTTTTTAACAATTCAAACAAATGTTTGAAGTTGAAGGAACACCCCTTTAAAAACAAAAAAGATGGTGTTCTTTAATAATTTTGGTAAATAAATGATGTTTTTGCCATGAGCGGGCAGCCTTACTGACCGCTGACCACTGTAATACTCAGTATACAGACAGAGAGCGCTGGTGATGGCACAGACAGACGGAAACGTCCAAAAACACACGAAATAGAAAACTAAAGATAAGAACAAACACAGAGACAGTGTTGTTATGTAATGTGTAACTGGGAGGTTGGTTTCACATTATTACAAAAGAGGCCGGCCTATTTTTAACCCGGTGAGAAAAGAGCCCAGAGCGAACAATAAACAACAAGATGAGAACAATTCTCAGTGAAATCGTTTATTGTGGTGAGGTTGCGCAGGAGCGCAGAGCTTATAATTAAAACGTGATCGAGAAAACAAAATTTTAAGTCCTTCAACGCCGGCATCCAACAATTAAAAACCCGCTTCCTGCCCGTGGTCGTTGGCTACCATGTGACAGTAATAACCGTGAACAGGTAATGATTAATCCTAGCGTGGGTTTGCCGTGATTCAGACCAGCCGTCGTATCCAGCTGTGCTCAGGCTGCACCGGGCCGGGCCGTGAGGTTGGACTGGTTTGAACATGACTCAGCCAGCAGCCAGGTGTTATCCATGAAAGACGTCACTCTGAAGGCCGAAGCTCCGACCTGATCAAACGCTGCCTAGAGTTAGACGGCGAGTTAGTAAATCTCCCAAATTACAGTTTGAGGCTGTTTGCTTCAGTCTGTCACTGTGGATGTAAACAACCCGAGGACCCGTTCAGGTCTTCGGAGCGCTCATTCGGTCAGAGTGTGGCGTGAAACGCGTGGACGAGCCGGTCGGGCTGTGTCCGGGCATGACTTTCTTCCAGCGTGAGCGAGCGCATGTGTCGGCAGGTGGGAGGGAGGCTGGTGAATCACTGTGAGCAGAACTGGTTTTGATGCCCTGAAGCAGTTCAGACGGCATTCCTCTTTATTTTCCTGGGATTCGGAATAAACGAATTAAATGTGAGGAACCGAGGCGCTCTGGGATTCTTCGCGAGTCTCCCGAAGTGCTGCTGACAGGCTGAAGAAACACATGATGTCATGTATTTACTGATAAACTCGGAGGAATGAGCGCCTCCTGGTTTTCAAGCGCACATCTGTTTGTGAATGCTAGTCAGTGTGTCAGGGCTAGACCCCGGTGATTAAGGAGGTGAGCAAACCCCAGCAGGAGTCTGTGTGACGGCAAAACACAAACATTCCCACGGATGATACTTAAAGCGAGATCACCTGTTAAACTGGGCTCACTGTAGTAAATATCCAGAAATGTTTTCAGGATTTTCTGTTTCTGAAAGAAGGGTTTAGTAGTTCAGATTCCTCCAGATGAGCCAGAGAAGCAGATTTAAAGGAGAATCTATTGTGCCTGTGGGCACCGTGTTGTGCAGCACACATGAGATTAACTCGCTGTTTCAAAGAGGGACCAAGAACCGAGCAGCAAGCTTCAGCCAAAAGCTGGCCCTCCTCTAATATCCACCTGAGGCATTAGCCTCACGGCACATGAGATGCCTGCTTTACCCAGCGAGTTACACCGGCACCGGAGCTCACTGGTGTCTGCTAATTCAAGTCAACTGTGTCTGCGTTGTTGGTGCCTCTAAATTTATTTATGACTCATAACATGGCTCGCTTTGTGTGCTGACTGTGCAAGAAGTCTGTGTTTGTGCATTGCACACATACAGTTTAGCTGATAACTTACCTCTCCATCCTCACATCCAAGAATGGTCACACATGGCTTCACATTTCTAAGCTGGTTCAGTGGCACCCCACCCCACCCCCATCCGACTGAGGTCTATCCCGCCTCTCACTCTGTCACGCCTGGGACAGGTGTCTCTGAACCAGTTAAAAAAAAAACGGATGCATGGATTTTATAACGGCCGTACTAAACACAGTCAGTGTTTAATCAACATCCCTGTCAAACCGTCAAAACCTCAGACTGCCGTCTCCAGGTAGGTTTTTTTGTTTTTTTTGTCCCTCAGCTGTAAAAGACTGATGGGTTTGGTTGTCACCCTGCTGGGCTGGTGGGGAGGCGGCATGGGCACTCATGTTCCTCCCAGGGCTGTTTGGGCTGTCTCCGGGTAGTCCGACTTCCTGTTGCAGCTCAAAGATGTACACGTTGGACTAGCTGGTGATGTTTTTAAATTGGTCATTTACAGCGAGTGACAGTGTGAGGCAGGTAAAGAGTGTGAGTGTGTTACATTAGTCTGCCTCCTTCAGCTCTTTATTTTAGTTTGTTCGCTCCTTTCACAGTAAACCCTCGTTTTCAGCAGCCAGAGCTGCTGCAGAAACATTGTTAAATCACAGACGGTCGTCTCAGTGGCCACGGTTAATCTTTGATTACACACACTCTCCTATTCCGGAGGATTTACTTTTTAAATACAAAAGCAGAATATTTGAGCCAACGTGATCATTTATGTGTCTTTGAGTGCGTTTGTTTTTCTAGCCAGGAGAAGGTCAAAAGAGCCTGTCTGAAGATTCCCGAGTCAGCCTCTTCTTCTTCTTCTTCCTCACTTCCTCCCCCTCAGCTTTGGGAGGCCTTCAGGGAACAGAGGACCGGCTCTGTCTGCAGTCAGAGCGCCGCGCTCCTCCGTGTGTCGGGGCTTTGGATACTTTTCAATATAAATGCCAGAAAAAAAAACACAAAGAATGTTTTGTTGTGATTAAACTGGACATTTTTCCCCTTTAAAGTGGTTATATAAGGAAGAAGAATGAATCTTTTGAACAGCGGAGGCTCAAGTAAACAAAAAAAGGGGACCCTTGTTTCACTTAATGCGGTGTAATCCAGAGTCTGATACGTGCTGTTAGAGCCGGCATGAAATCTGATCATAACAGTCGTGCGGCAATCTCATTCTCAGTTTCGGAGCATCATTTTAAAAGGTAAGACAAAAGCTGCAGAGTCCCGGGGATTATTTATCCTCTAAAACCTTTTTCATGCATTCCACGGTCAGACCCGCTTCAGCGAGTGAGAGTTTAACAGGCAGTGGAGAAAAGCCCGCCAGGCTCCCCGCGGTGCTCTGTGGCGGGCCTAATCCTCACAGCTGACGTCTGTGCCAAGCGTCCAGACTATCGGTTACTCTGGTTGGTGGAACGCAGGCAGCACATGCAAACGACCTCCGTCCTGATTGAGGAAATGCGTCACGTCTTCTCGTCAGTGAAAGCCTCCCTGTGAGGGAAGTTCTTATAAGTTTAGGGTTTAATTTGGGCTTCTTTTTATTCCTTCTGTAGAAACTTCAGTCGTGTGGAGACTCGTCCTCTCTCGTTGCCCCCCCTCCCCAGAGAAGAGCCAAGTCTCTGGACCGCAGGACATCAGACACAGCCATGACGGTGAGCCACTGATCCGAGGGCAGCTTCAGCCTCGAAGCTTCCAGAAGTGATGCAGTCTTAGTGACTTTAAGCACACTAGCACAACTTTTTCCTGATACCTGATACTGGATATTGATCTGATACCAGCAGAAAGCTGAGGTAGAGACCATCCTCTTACCTGTAAGGAAACATCAGGGGAAGCATCGTCTGTTCTGACCTTTTCAGGCACGTTTAAACTCGCTTTGACCGAAAACGTTTGCAAACACACAGAGAGAAGCTGTTGGTGGAGCAGGTGTGAAATACCTCCAACTGCTGAAACTCTACTCTGCTGACCTGTGGCATAATAAACACAGTCCCAGAGATCAGTCAGGCTCAGACTGATATCTGATTCAAACATCAGATGGTGTGGATCTCCCCCCTCATACCCAGCCCTCAGTTTTGCAAATACAAATACTACAGTACTGTATTTGCCCCCTTACTGATTTCTAAGGGAATAAAAATCGATCTAAACCTACCTGGCCCTGTCTGTTAAAGTAACTGCCACCCAGATCTAATTGTGCCACATTGGGCAGCAAGACATGCAACCAAGTGTTTGTGATAAAAAACATCTCAATCTTATTAAACTCCAAAACCTTCATTTTGTTTTGTATTTTTGAGCACGATGGCAAGTGATCCAGGTCCTGAAGGAACAAAACAGCTCCAGACATCACACTACCACCACCATGTACGGCTGTTGGGGCTGAATGCAGTGTTAGCTTTACTCCAGACGTAACGGCACTCAAACCTTCAAAGAAGTTCAGCTTTTGTCTCGTTATTCCACAGAATATTTTCCCAAAAGTCTTTGGGGTCGTCAGACGTTTTTGGGCAAAAGAAAAACAAACCTTTGTTTCTTTTTGGTCAGCAGTGGTTTCCTCCTTTGAACTCTCCCATGGATGCTATTTTTGCCCAGTCTCTTTCTTACTGTTGAATCTTGAACTCTGACCCTTAACTGAGCCAAGTGAGACCTGCAGTTCTTTAGATATTGTTCTGGATGCTTTTGTCTCTTGGAATAATTTTGATAGGCCAGTCAATCCTGGGGAGGATTAACCCCTGTTCCAAGTTTTGTCTCTCACCGTGGTTCACTGGAGTCCCACAGCCATAGAAATGTCTTTGTAACCCTTTAAGACTGATGGATGTCAGTGACTTTGTTTCTCAGCTGTTTCTTTAGATCGCGGCTTAGTGTGCTGCTTTTTGTCAGACAGGTTTCTTTAAGTGATTTCTTGATCCAGCCGGTCTGACAGTGTGGCTGATTGTGGCTTATGGAATTGAAGTCAGCTTTTCAAATCATTTAAAAACTGCATTTTGTATTTACTCGGTTTGTCTTTGTCTAATATTAAAATTTATCACGTAACTAAACTACTGGTCAAAAATGATGTAAGCAACAAAAATAAAAACAGCTGAGACAGAAAACAGCTCTTCTCTTTTCTGTGTGTTTTATTTAAACTTTGTATTTTTATCTTCTGTACAGCCAGACCTGTTAAACTTCAAGAAAGGCTGGATGGTCAAACTGGATGAAAATGACCAGGTAAACATTTTAAAGTAATCCAAATCTGGCTGTTTCAGGTTGTGGTGATGATTTAAAGGATCTTACCAGTCTGTGTGAAATGTGCTTTGCTTCCCTCTAGTGGAAGAAATATTGGTTTGTGCTGTCGACTGACAGTCTGAGATACTACAAGGACTCGATGGCTGAGGAGGTACTTTAAACTCGGTTTCATAAAGTAGAATATTAACAGATTTTGTGCTTTTTCCAGATCTTTGTGACGTTTTCTTTCTTCTCCTCACAGGCCTCAGATTTGGAAGGAGAGATCGACCTAACGAAGTGTTACAATGTGTCTGAGTACCAGGTGCAAAGGAACTACGGCTTTCAGATCCACGTAAGTCTTCGCTTCTGCATGGCATCACTTCATGTTCTGCTCTAAAGATGGAGGTTCGTCACATGTTTTTGTGTCGCAGACTCCGAAGGGCGTCTTCACGCTGTCTGCGATGACCGCGGGGATACGAAAGAACTGGATCCAGGCGCTGATGAAGAACGTCCATCCGGCCAGTGCTCCTGATGTGGCCAGGTGATCAAATCAAATCAAACAGTTTTTGTGCAGGTTGTGCATTTTAAAGTGTTTACAGGTGATTTAAAGATGAGATAAAAGTAGATGAAAAATAAGGTGAAGCTAAAATAAAACGTTGACATACTAAAAGCACTTAAATGATAATAAAAATGATTGATTATTCTTTTTTTTATTTTTAAATCATCCTGTTCTCAGTTTACCTGGCCAGCACATTCCCTGCAGCCCACCTGAGGTCCTCCCCAAACCAGACGTGACTCAGGACTCTCCCTCGGCCGACGTCTCCTCGGAGAGTGACACTCACCCCAAAGCCAGCAGCGTGACGGAAAGACGGCGCGAAGGCCGCTACAAAACGTTTGACTGGGCTGAATTCAAGCCTCAGAGCGAGCCAGCGGTGGACGCTGATCCACAGAAATCCCCCTGCTCGCTGGAGCTGGGTGACCTGGAGCGAAGGAAGGGGCGCGAGGAGAGGAGGAGGAGGTATGAGAAGATGCTGGGCTTCGCTCTGCTAGAAAAGGACGGCAGCGTCCGAGCGCTGAGTCCGAAATCACAGCAGAGAATGGAGGAGGAGATAGAGGAGTGCTGGAAGCAGGTGGAGAAGACGATGTTCAGACTGGAGAGGACGGTCCCGCTGTTTTCTGATGGTAGAGATGCAGAGGAGATGGAGAACGTGCTCCAGAGCTACAGAAAGGCGGTGAGTGGACTTTCAGTTTTAAAGAAGCATGACCAGAAATAAATGATCATTTGTCTCAGAGTCTGTTGATGTGTAAATTTAACCATAAAAACAGGTAATTATGCTAATTTTTGAAGCCCGGAAATTATTGCAAGTATATCTTGAATTGATACAGTTGATTCTTTTTGTTTCTTTGTTTGTGTTTGCTCACAGGGGAAACTACAATCTGTTTGTCTTTTTCTTTCCCTACAGGTGTAAAAGTAAAAGTGAGGCTCACCTGATGGAGGGTGTGACGGTGTTTGTTGTGTAGATTAACTCTTTGTCTACTTTGTGTTATTGGAGGTGGAAGATCTGAAGGTCCAGTTGGAGGAGTCGGAGCGTCGCCGACTGGAACTGGAAGCTCAGCTCAGCGCAGAAAGATTTCAACATGAGCAGGTGTGAGAAAGCAGCTTTAATCTCAGACACTCTTTCGTGTTTGATGTTTGGTGTGTTTGACTGATTTTGATTGCTTCAGTCGGTTTTCTGTAGTTTTCTGACCTTTTTTTTTTCAGCTGGATTCTCCTATCAGTCCTGAACCTGATTTCTACCCATCAGATATGAAAGAAAAGCCACTCAAAGACCCGACGAAGAGCCTAAAGGAAGCGTACAGAGAGCTCCTGCAGCAGCAGAACATCATCAGACAAAACATGAAGGAGCAGCTCGGCCAGGAAACACCTTCACCAACGCCACAGCTGCCCAGCATCTGGCTGCGCGATACGGGGGACGAGCTGCAAAAACTGGATGATTTATTATCTGAGACAGCGGCCTCACCTTTACTGTCACCTCCATCAGACAGCCAACACTCTCAGAGTGAGGGAATGAGCTTTGAAGACAGGACAGCTGACCTCCAGGACCAGCTGGACACAGACGCCCGTCAGCTGTTTTCTGCCTCGGAGACACAGATGGATAAGTTCGGCTCGTGGGGCGATGAGCCCGCAGAGGGAGACGAGTCCCAGCTGAAGCAGGTGACTCCTGATCAGGTGACCATGAGGAAGCTTTCCCAGGAGGTGGAGCTGCTCACGAGCCAGAACGAGGCTCTGAACCAGCGCAACCAGGAGATGCTGAACCAGCTGACGGAGGCAGACCGCGAGATCGAAAGGCTGAAGGCGGAGCTAAGCAGCAGGTACTCGGAGCCCCGTGACCTCCCTGAGGTGGAGCAGCAGGGAAAGACCAGGGTGGAAAATCTGGAGATGGAGCTGAACTTGAAGAACCAGGAGCTCCAGGAGGCCCAGATGCTGATCAGCTCCCTGGAGGAGAACCTGAGGGAGACGGAGGTGCTCCTGCAGCTGAGCGACCCGATAGGAGAGGATGAAAACAAGAAGAAGGCCAAGAAACCTGAGGGATACCTGCTGCGGTGTTTCGAAGCGACCGAGGCCAAGCTGACGGAGCTGGAGAGACAGCTCAACCAATCAGAGCTGACCTGCAGAGAGCTGCAGGAAGCTGAGAAACTTTACCGTCAACGAGCGGCAGAGGCGGAGGCTGACATCAGGAGGCTGAATGAGGAGTTTGAGAAGGAGAGGCTGAAAGGAGACAGAAGTGTTTCTGCTGAGGAAAAGACCCAGAAGGTGATAGAGGGGATGGTCGGGAGGCTGAGCGCTTTGGGGAGACTTTTAGAGGCGATCGACAGGTTGGATAAAGGAGGTGAGGAGGAGGTGGAGGAGAGGGAGGGGAGTCCTGCTGTGGTGAGCCAGCTGGAGTGGGAGGAAACGTTTTGGAGTTTGCTGCTGAACAAACTGAAGGAGGATCCGTCCAGGCTGATCGAGCCTGCAGATGTGCAGGTCGGCGAGGCGGCAGAACAGATGATGCTGGAGACACGAATGCTGCTGATGGGCCACCGTCTGCTTCAGACCGAGCAGGCGGTGCAGGAAGGCGGGGAGGGCAGACGTGAGGGCGAGGCTAACGATATAGCATTGGAAACCACGAAGACGGAGGAGGAGAGCTGCGTGTTTGATTTTAGTGACTTTGAGCGTTTCAAAGGCGTCAGACAGATTAAAATCTCTCTGCTGGACCAGCTCGCCGCCTCCCTCAGCGCCACCGCCGCCGTGCACGAAGAACTCCAGCCGATAGCAGACAGACTGTATGATTTTCACTCTTCAGATCATCCCTGGATAACATCGTTCGTTCACTCCGCGGCGACCGAAGCACTGTACCGCCATCGTTTGTGCAGGCTTTGGTTTAAATACACCAACTGCTCAAAGTGCGCCGAACTCCGGGAGCAAAACGAGGAGCTCAAAGCAAAACTTTCAAACCTCGAACAACAACGCACGGCGAAGATGAACGCAGGCTGCCAGACTGATGAGATTTACCCCCAGGATGCGGAGCTTCATAGCGCAGAGGAGAGCGAAGAAGAGGAGGAGGAATTGATCGATGAGATGGAAATCCCACAGAAGGTCTCAGATGAAAGCTTAGAGGAGAGCGATGAACCAGATGGAAACGTGGAGCTGATTTTGGCTCTGAGAAGAAAGGTGGAGGAGCTGGAGGAGCAGCTGACTGTCTCCGAGGACAAAATGAGTTTGGTGCAGCTGCAGCACGAGAAAGAGACGGAGAAGCTGAAGGTAGGTGCTGCTTTCATCCACTTTTGTTTGACTTCCTGTCACAAGCTTTGTGTGTGACTCGTGTGAGCGTCCGCTGTGCCTGCAGGTCACCTGTGAGCGTGGACTCGCCTCCATGGAGGAATCTCACCTGAAGGTGGTTGAGGAGCTGCAGCGTCGACACAAACAGGAAGTGGAGCACCACGTGGTGGAGAGGGACAGACTGTTAGAGGAGGAGAGCGCCGCTACTGCAACAGGTGAGGGAAACTGCCCAGTAAGAAACGAGGCGTTGCCCAAAATCGATTAAAGTAGACAAAAATTTTAGAGTCAAATCAGCCACCTGATGAATGCCTGTGGTTTGCGGAGATTCAGCAGCTGCTAACGTTAATGTAGTGCATTAAATCTGCAGACGAGTCCTGGATCGATCCAGACTATTTTTTTTTAACCTGAGAAATTAAAAACATTATAGAGAGTTTGAGTTCCAGATATTTAGACCTCCTCCTCTTCCTCTCAGCGATCGAAGCCATCAAAAACGCTCACCGCCTGGAGCTGCAGAGGGAGGTGCAGAGGAGATGCGAGTTCGAGAACAGCAACGGGCTCTCACACCTGGAGGACGTCCACAGGCAGCACAGGTATGTGAGGATCCCAGTAGG
Organism: Etia nguti; assembly: GCA_015106755.1. NCBI lineage: Eukaryota > Metazoa > Chordata > Actinopteri > Cichliformes > Cichlidae > Etia > Etia nguti. The sequence continues at coordinate 3,730 of VUQG01014393.1, read as the reverse complement.
TTTTACAAGACAGGAGGGAAACACTGGAGTTAAACCAAAATGTCATTCTGGAAAAATCATCACCGCGGGTCGGCGTCAGGACAAAGAGCAGACCGTCGGTTCTGGTGGTCAAAGACGTTTTTACGGAGAGAACAAAAGCGCCTGCAGCTCACAGCTCTGTGCCAGAATCCACAGGAAACCTCTTCCCCACCAACACGTTGCCGGTGCAGAGCCTGAACTGAACTGGCTGGCAAATTCTGGCAAATTTTTTAAATCGATGTAAAATGATATTTTTTTCAACAACCAGAGTCCAAAAATATCCTACCTGCTCTCCTCTGTGCAGGCAGGTAGGAGGTACTCCTACATAACATAGAACATAACTTGTAAATCACGGCAGGCTCTCACACTCGCAGCAGTTTTCTAAATGAGTCTATTTTGTGGTGGAAATGAGTGAAACTGGATCCAGACTGGGAACCAGCACCCTGTCATAACTGCTGCAGCTGAGTGGGAAGGAGCAGTGATGAGAATTGGCACCTCCGTCTGCTCTTCTGCATCAAAAGGAGCCAGCTGAGGTGGTTCAGGCATGTGATCAGGATGCCTCATTAGTGAGGAGTTTGGGGCCCGTTGCAGACCCAGTACATGCTGGACAGATCGAGTCTGTCAGCTGGTTTGGGAACACCTCAGTGTGCCGCCAGCAGAGCTGAACAGAGAAAATGCGGATAGGTTGTGACTCTCAGTGTGTGTCTTTGCAGTGAGGAGCTGGCCTCCTTCCAGCGGGAGCTCGAGGTTTTATCGCAGCAGTTTTCTCTGAAGTGTCTGGAGAACGGACATCTGGTCCAGGCTCTTGACGCTGAGAGGAAGGCCCTGTGCCAGTGCCAGCAGGAAAACCAGGACCTGAGGACCAGAAACCAGGTGAGATGCACACTGCAGGGTGTTAACGGCTTCTTCTGAAATCCTGAAATTTAAAGCCAGTTATGAAGACTTTCAATACAATTACAGCTCAGTTCAGATCACTCTCATTTTCCTCTGCAGCTTACTGATTTAGCGCCTAAGTCTGCGGCTGCCATCGTAAAAATCTCAACGTGATGATTGTTCTCTGTTTGCTTTTTCTTGTAAACAGGAAGAAGCTTTGCTGAAGCTTAGCTCCATTTATGCAGCCTTTGTTTACACTTGCTGAAACACTAATCAGGATAATTCAGAGTGTTTTTTCTGTTCCTAAGTAGATTCATGGACTTTTGTACTTGGATCATGTCAGAAATCATTCATTGTTTGAGTGTTTGTGGCTTTAAAATTTTTTCATGCACGCACATTAAAAAGCTGAGCTGTTATTCACTGTGAATAAGAGCTGCAGGACTCAAAAAAACAGGCGAAAGATATTCGAATACTCCAGTGAGACCAGAAGTGCGAGCTCGACTGTCGCTGTGGGGGTTTAAGCGTGTTTCCAAATAATTTTAAAAAGTGTTTTTGAGGTCAGACGTAAAGAAGCTTGATCGTTTCTCCTGTTTTTCACTTTTACCTGTTCAGGAGCTGAGCGGCCACCTGGCAGCAGAGATCACCAGACTGTGCACGCTCGCCAAGCAGGACGCTCTGCCGCTCAGTCAGGGGATGGACGTGTATGAGATGGAGGTGAGTTTGGCTACTGCACCAGCAGATGGTCATCGAGAGGATTTTAGGGGATTTTAACCTTCTATTTGACCACAAACAAAGCCACCACGGCCTTATTTCCAGCATTTGAAGTTTTTAAAAAGCACTGAGTAAGAAGAAGTTCCACCCTCTATTTTGCTGTCCAAATAGAGGGGCAGCCAATCAAAAGAAGGCTTGCATAAAGGTGGGTGGCTTTAAAAGAAAGAGCAGCTCAGAGAGAGGATGAACCTGAGGCTGCACCAAGGCCCAGGATCAGATAAATAAGGATTATTTTGAACTGTGAGTCATGCAAAGTTACTCTGGAGCTGGTGTCAACGTTCAGCATGTGATGCCCTCTGGCTCCATCAACACAAACTGCAGTAAAAACTGAAATTACACCCACTCTGGTGATTCCACATAAAGAATGAAGGTGATGGTTTTTCATGATCGGCTCACACGTACAATATGTAAACTACGTAAATGTGCTCATGAGCCGACTCAAAGGTTAAAAACACATTTCATTTCAGATCACGCTGCGAGTGAAGGAGTCTGAGGTCCAGTGTCTGAAGCAGGAGATCACGTCTCTGAAGGACGAGCTGCAGTCGGCTCAAAGGGTGAGAGTTTCACGCACAGCAGCTGCACTAATAATACTGTAATCTGCTAGTTAACCAGTCCATGCTGCAGAACTTCATCTGTTTTTAAACCTCAGTGTTCGATTTAGAGAACTGAAGGAGCGCTTATAATATCAGAGTAAATAAGCAGATAAACAGTGCTTCTACCAGGGCGGGGCTTCCAAACATTAGCTGTAGTCGCGCTCTGTGTACAGGTGACTTACCTGCAGGGTTTGAGTGTGTTTTAATTAGGACTGAGGGTGATCTGTGCCTGGAGTTGATCGAATCGAGTTTACAAAACAGCTAAATAAACCAGATTTTGTTTTTTTTGGTGTGACAGGACAAGAGGAACGCGACAAAGAAGTACAAGGACATGCACACGGAGCTGAGCATCGTACGGGCGAAAGCGGAGCGAGAGGCGGACGAGCTGAGAGAAAACCTGAGGCTGGCTCATCGGGCGCTGGGACGAACGTCGCCGTGACGACTCGTCAGTTTTATTTCCTCTTTATGTGCCACCTCACCCCGCAGTTTACTTCAGATTTTTATAGAGATAAAATTGTTTGTACTGCTTTAACCTTTCTGACACTGAATCTGTGATGCGTTTGTATTTACTGAATATTACCATAAAAAAACTGTGTAAAATATTTGTTTTGTTGTTTGTCATTTTTTAAAAATATTTTAAATTAAACTCCTTTTCTGGTTGATACAGCTGCACTGTAATTTATATTTGTATTCAGGCTTTAACACTGCAGTGTTTTTATTGTAAAATGATTATTTTTAATAAATGAATTTGTCTTATTGAACCAGCGATGTTGTCTTCCATTGTTCTAAAGGTTAAATGCGTTTCATATTGCACTGGGTTCCTATATATAAGAAGTTTTTGTCAACTCATTTACTTTTATTTTGGCAGTTGTGGTCCTCGGTATCATAGAGCTACACGTTATGTTATTTAGCCTCTAATTAAAATAAAAATCAGCAATAATTTGTACTACAAAATAAATAGATAAAAATCTAACTGTTTTTTAATTAAGCGACAGGGCTCTAGAGTGCGACCAATTTGGTTGCAAAACCTAATTTCTCAATGGTGCGACTAAAAAAAATCCTAGGTCACACTGGTGCGACCAGTCGTTCCAGTAAAAGAAACTCTGAAGGTCTCTGTGTGGCCAACAGCAGACAACATTATGCCCATATCGTGGCCTAAACCAATCATGAGGGTGCTGCTTAGAGTAGCTGAACGCGCCACTGAAGCGCTGCAGCACGTGCTGCTGCTGTTCGATCGGTCTGCACAGACGTGCAGAAAGGGGAAATGACGTAGGGAATTCCCACAACAATCCAATAGCACACGGCAACACCTGCACATTCCGCCAATGTTCCTGCAAAAAAATCCTAGGACGCACTGGTGCGACCAGCCGTTCGAGTAAAAAAAAAAAAAGTCTCCACAACTCTGAAAGTCTCTGTGTGGTCAACAACAGACACACATTATGCCCATATCGTGGTTTAAACCAATCAGAGATAGT
>VUQG01014390.1:48701-61300 GCA_015106755.1 Etia nguti | reverse complement strand
AGACAAATATTTGAAAGAAACCGAAACTAAACCATTTAATTGAAATTCTTTTAATGGGTCCTTTGGGATTATTGGCCTGTAAATAATTCTACAACTGTATAAAAATGTCAGGACTGCAGTACTTAGTAAAGGTACTGCAATGATTTCCGCCGCTGTTTGTACTAATGAATTTTCACCACGAGGTGTCGCCGATGTTTAAACTTATACCCTGCACACTTGTCTGCGCTGAGAGTTGCATGCGATACTCTTCCCTGTAAATGCAAACGTTAACAGGCGCCATGACTATTGGGAGTTTAGGCAACATATTTAAGAAGGCCGTGAAAAGTATCTTTGTTTCAAAAAATGAGTGGGAGACTCAAACTTCGCCGTTTAAAGAGCCCGTGGGGGCGGAAGCTGTCCACGGTACTAGAGTCTCTTTGGGTGCAGAGAAGGGCAGTGTGACAAAGTAACTTTAAACAGTACGGTTAATTACGTTACTGGCAAGTCTAAGAAAAGTTGTACATTTTGTGTTGCGATTGACGTGGATAGATTTTTATTCTGAAAACATGCATCGTCTCTTGTGCGTATATACTGGTGATTGAATACAAAGCGCAATATATTTTTCTATATCTCCAAAGTCTAGAGTCACACACTGGGAGTACTAAACGATTTTTCTTCTGCGCCTTTGTAATAGTGCTCACCAACTCTTATTGGTTGAAGTGATTGCTGTCAATGGTTGGAGATTAACATAAAAGAGGCAAGTGGCGAAGGGATCCACTTGGGGGCAAGCTGGTGATGCGTCATAGCACTTGCTGAAAAGGGAAACAAAAAAGGGACTAAAATAGCACCGAACCTGCGGGTTAATATGCACCAATGGCCACGGAGTCACTCGTGGTCTCGGAGCAGAGAGCAAAAGTGCCACAGGTGATAGGAGGTGTGACAACAGAGATGAGCGAGATTGAGTGTTCTGTGTGTTGCAAATAACTATCAAAATCTCTCCAAAGAAAAACTTTGCCATGTAAGAAATGCAAGGTGCAGAAAATCTACGATTTCATCACGTCACTTCTCGGGAGATCATGAAACATCATCGGACGTGGCTGAGCCGAGGACAAGAGGAGAAAGCTGAAGAAAACCATCTTCACCGATGAGGCAGCCAAGTTCATCTGCGCCTCTTCCTTTACGCACAGGCGAGGTGAGGACGGAGAGCGTTACTTCAGTGTAAAGAAAGCACCAATGAGTCATCCGAGGTGTTAAAAAGATCGGCAGCAGACGGAAGAAGCACAACTGCAGTTTTGAATCGAAAATCTTTTTTTTTAAAAAGAAAAGCACACCATGGATGGAGAAGGAGGCTCTTCGGGGCTGGCCAAATCAGCTGCTGTAAAACTGTCCGAGATGGGCGAAAGAACCAAGCAGTTAGGCACCGCGATGCGGGATCCTCACCAGCAAAGACGGATCATACTGGTGATTGTTTGCGTGGCTCTCCTGTTGGACAATATGCTCTACATGGTAATCGTGCCAATTATTCCAGACTATCTTGCTGATCTGGAGATTGAGCAGTCAGAACACGTCCACGTTGTGATGCACTCCAACACTTCAGCCAACAGCACAAGCCAAGACAAAAGCAACAAGGACAATTTAGATATCCAGATAGGAATACTTTTTGCGTCAAAAGCCATCCTCCAGCTCTTAGTTAACCCCCTGTCGGGAACTTTCATAGACCGGGTTGGATATGATATTCCACTTTTAATTGGACTGACTGTAATGTTTGTCTCTACCTGCATATTCGCTTTCGGGGAGAATTACGCGACTCTCTTTATGGCCAGAAGTTTGCAAGGTCTCGGTTCTGCTTTCGCAGACACCTCTGGAATCGCGATGATAGCTGACAAATACACGGAGGAGGCAGAGAGAAGCAGGGCGCTCGGCATTGCTCTGGCGTTCATCTCTTTCGGGAGTCTGGTGGCGCCTCCCTTCGGGGGCGTCCTGTACGAGTTTGTAGGCAAACGAGTGCCGTTCATCGTGCTCGCCTGCATTTGCCTGGCGGATGGCTTAATGCTGCTGACCGTGATCAAGCCCTTCTCTAACAGGACTAGAGAGAACATGCCAGTCGGCACCCCCATATACAGACTCATGATTGATCCCTACATCGCTGTGGTGGCCGGGGCACTGACAGTGTGCAACATCCCCCTTGCCTTTCTAGAGCCAACCATAGCCAACTGGATGGAAACCACCATGCACTCATCTCAGTGGGAAATGGGGCTCACCTGGCTCCCAGCCTTCTTCCCTCACGTTCTCGGTGTTTACATAACGGTTAAATTGGCAGCACAACATCCAAATTTGCAGTGGTTTTACGGAGCTGTGGGCATGGTTATCATAGGGGCGAGCTCCTGCACAGTACCTGCATGCAAAACTTTTGGGCAGCTTATCGCCCCGCTGTGCGGAATCTGTTTTGGCATAGCGCTGGTAGACACTGCCCTGCTGCCCACACTTGCATTTTTAGTTGATGTGCGTCATGTTTCTGTGTATGGTAGTGTTTATGCTATTGCAGATATTTCCTACTCTGTCGCTTATGCTATGGGTCCCATAGTAGCCGGGCAGATAGTGCACAGTCTCGGTTTTGTACAACTTAATCTTGGTATGGGTCTTGTCAATGTGCTTTACGCACCAGCCCTGCTGCTGCTGCGCAACGTGTGCCAAATGAAACCGTCCTACTCGGAGAGAGATAACCTGCTAGACGAAGCTCCGCAGGGGCTGTACGACACAATCAAGATGGAGGAGAGGAGAGCTAAGAAGAAGGGCTACAGTTCGGCAGGGAATTGCCTGTCGGTAGATGAGAATGGGTTTGACCCCTTCAGAGCACAGCGGTCCTTGTCAGAAGAGTCCTCCGGCCCGGAGTGCACTTAGACCGGTTACAATCCTACCTACAAATCCAAACAGAGATTTGTGAGGCAGACAGATTACAACCTAGTGATTTAAACTTTTATGTAAGTATCGATGTGCAATATAAACACCCAGTCACCAACATCACAACTGTGTGACTCGTTTTTCAAAGTTTTTTTTCTTCTTCTTTCTGACCATAGTTTCATTGTGTCAAACAAGTCTATGTAGCGTTTGTCAAGGATGTATAACTCGAGTTTTGTGAGAGATCTTTCAGCTACCGTTGAATTTGTGTGTACTATTCAGTATTATATATACAAAATATATAAATAGATATAAATAAATGTGCGTACAAAATTATATGGGACCAACTGTAAGCAGCACATTTCTCCCCTTCACAAAATAGCCTATATTTTTAGTCTCGGAGGAAACTTTTTTCACTTGCACATCAAAGGCCTCTTTCTTTTTTGTTGTTAAAAATTGTGGATTTTAATAAGTAGGCCTGTTTGTTTTATTTGTATTTATTTTTTGTTTGAAATTAAATGTATCATAATAAATGGATTTTGTACATATGTGGATACACGCACAATGTAAATTGTTCAAATAAAAAATACATATATATATATATATCCGTGGATCTCTTCAAAGTGTGTATGCCGTTGCGCGCGCGGGTGTGTGTATGAAACATTTTGTCAAGACGTAGCTAATGATGTCAGTCTCCTTAAGATGAACTAATATGTATTCATTAAATAATTGTGGTTTTAATAAATCTCTGTTTGGATCAGTGTGACGGTGGTGATTTCATTTTTCATTATTTTCATTTCAAATGAATAAAACAACATAAATGCCGGATTTGTTTCGATATAAATATAAGAACCGTAGATAATAAAAGTGGCTAAAAGTCCGAATCACCCCTCCTGGAAACATGAAAACACATTTCTTTTTGAAAGAGAAGTGTTAATTGATTTCATTAATTATCAAATATTTTTAAAATGATCAGGAAATTTTTTTTTTTTTTTCAATTTTTGCATACTGACACAGGAAGCGCACATTAGTCACAGTGCGTTAACAAAAATCGAACAAATTCAAGTAAAACACACACAAACTGATTTATTTCTCGATTATAACCTCACCACATGTTGTCAAAACCGAGAACATGAGACAAGCTTAGCATTTAAATCTAAAAAATCAGAACAAAAAAAACCAAAACTTTGGACCCCGCAGGTTGATCACAGGACACATGAATGACAACCAGACGCTCGGTCCGTTTTTGATATATATTAAAAATTTTATAGGATGTGGGCGGGAGGGGGGAAGCAAGCTGTCGGATAATATGTTCCGCGAATAGATTTCGATGGGAGGAGTTTCTTGCCTCAAGGGGGTAGGTAAACGCAAACACCTTCAGCATCTTTTCCAAGGCATGCTTTAATGCGGAGCCACAGCCGTATGGCGACGCGTGGGGACGGGGGAGTAGTCCAGCGTCTAAACAGAGCTTTCCTCTAACATGGGCTTTCACCGCTTGGACGTGGGAGGTGATGCCAACTTTCACACACTTCTCTGACCTTTTGATCGCTTCGCTGATCGGGTAAGGCTCTCATAAACTGTAACAAACGGAGACTTTGTGTTCATTTCAAAAGTTATCATCATCTCAGTTATTTGAGCCTGTTTGGCGCACAGCGGGGGGAGATTTTTTCCTACTTTACAGCTTTGCTCAAGTTAAGTTTTAGTTAATCAGTCCACTTGTTTTCCACTAAAAAGACTTGCATCTAATGATGCTGCACTTCATTGTGTTTCTTTAGGATTTTAGCACTTTTAACATTAAAATGGATGTAAAAGAAAAACCTCATTATTTTGTTTTGGAGTTTTTGAAGGGAAGGAAATAGCAATGGGCTTTTTAAAATGTTTATCAGTCTGCAGTGAGTCAGGAGGCGCAGCTGGAATGCAAGCACAAGAAGTAAATTGCGTTAGACTGCAACTTGATCAAAAATGGAAGCCTGCTGGCTCACTTTCAGACAACACAACTGTGTAGTTACATTTTATCAACAGGCCTAATTTTTTTTTGCTTCTTTTCTCTCCTTGAAATGTCTGAACACGCTTCATGCAGGAACGGCTGAAGCCAGACCCTATTTGGGGTGGGGGGAGCTTCCGAGTTATATTCACTGGTCGAGACTGGACTGCAATCATGCCAATCTTGGAGACAGAGACGGCGAGAGACCGAGATAGCCAAGTATGAACACACACCGCGGTTTCTTTCTTGTCTTCTTTACGTTTCCTGCCGAGCGCTTCCCGTGGTGCTAAGTTGGCAAAGTAACGATAGTGGATTTCAGCACCACGGACAGCGCCAGCTTCATTTGCCTAACTGGCCGCTAGGGGCAAAAAAAAAAAAAAAAAAAACCTAATTCGAGAACATATAAAGTATGTTCAAGACACTATAGCACACGTCATTTTTGTGCAGAAATTTGATCAAAATGATGTAGCAGACTATAATATAACAGAGGGCAATGTTGCATTTACAGGGTTAAACCAGTGCTTTATTTATTCATTCATTTATTTATTTATTTATTTATTTATTTATTTATTTATTTATTTATTTATTTATTTATTTTCTAAATACCAATTAAGGACCTTCTGAAAATATCTAAAGATTCCCAAGAATTTATGGGTACATTGTTCTACATTTGCACTGCACATCTCCAATATTATAATCTTGGCTTACCAACAGTATGCAAATGACCAAACATCACACAGATAATATTATCAATTTGAACTTACCTCATGGGTAATTTGCAATGCACAGGAGTGTAGTCTATTCTCAAATTGGCCTTTAAGCAGTCAAAATGCATTATTAACTTAGGTTCTAATAATAAATGCATAAAGGAAACATGGGAGGAAATGACTGCTTTAACTAATGAACACTGAATCCCATTAAAATGTTCACAGTTGCTGTCCTTCCATTACTCCTTGTGTTTGTAACAGTGTGATTTTTTTTTGTGATATCAGGTGCTGCCAAAGGTCCCCGTTCCCACGCTGAAACAAACCCTTGACATGTACTTGAAGTGCATTCAACACCTGGTGAAAGAGGAGCAGTTTAAGAAAACAAGGGCCATCGTGGAGAAGTTTGGGGCTCCTGGAGGCGTGGGAGAGGCTCTCCAGAAGAAGCTTTTAGAGAGGAGGGACAAGATGGCTAACTGGGTAAACGCACAGACCTAACAGATGAAAAGTTGTTTTTTGTGCATTAACAGGAAAAATTACAGTGTGCATCCTACTTCTATCAATAAAGAGCTTCTGTATTATTTTGTCTTTATGACTATATGAATACCCGCATGTGTTTTTTGTTTGCTAGATAGTTGAATTGCTGAAAGTGGCTGAAGATTATTTTATTTAGGATGAAAAAATTAGTTTAAAAAAGTTTAAAACTCCGTGATAAAGATTTATCCCTGCCTCCGCTTGTGCTTTGTCTGGATGATCGGTCAGTCCACTAGCCATCCAGCTCAGTGAAATCTATCACACTCCCACTCTCACACTAGCACCACTCTCCCACTCTCCTTTTCATCTGGCAGTGATACACTGTAATGGCTTTTTACTTCACTGCACAGGTCTCAACTCTGAAAGTAATAACTTGAGTCCAAACACATTTAACAAAGCAACATTTCTCAAAAACTGTCCCTGTGTTCACATTTAGGTCTATGACTACTGGCTGGAGGACATGTACCTGAACAACAGGTTGGCCCTGCCAGTCAACTCCAGTCCTGCCATGGTGTTTCCTAAACAGATGTTTAAAGATCATAAAGATGCCCTAAGGTATGTTCTGGACTTCTGCTGTGCTGACTTTTTTTTTTATCCACCCTTCCTTTGGAGGCTGTAAAACCAAAGTTCTTTTAGGATGAAAGGTCAAAAATCAAAATTGAAGATGCAGATGTTTCTACATTTAAATTCTTTAGCAGGTGATATATGAGTCAGATAAACATCAGAATTTAGTTTGATTCTCTGTAAGTTGTCTTTGTAGGTGTGTATCAAGGGAATGAATGACAAAAAAAAGCATATTTATCCAGAGGAAAAAGCCTCAATAGGTCAGAACAAAAATAAATACAACTTTCTTTTATTAACAGTGAATCTACCTTTCAATTACTGTCTTAAATAACAGCTTTTTTTTTAAATCCAAAAACCATCAGAAAATCTTTCACAGGTTTCCCAGAATCCAGAGTAACCGCTTCAACATTCCAGTTGTATCCAACAAACCACAAAGAAACTGAGTTTATTTTTCTATATGATCCAGAAAACACAAGCTCCTTTAAATTTACCTAAATGTGCAGAAAATATTCTTTTACTTATTATTACTGCTGTTCTCTGATCATCTATCCTTAAAACCAATATTCTCTGTCAAGCTGCAAGCAAATGTAGGAGAACTACAAAGTAACTCACGTAATATGTCACACAATGACCGAGCATAAAGTGAGTGCGCACTGTAAGTTCTGTACCAGAGAAAAAAAGGTCACATGCCGAATGTTGCACACAATACTGCACTAACAATATAAAATATACACATAATCAGCTCTTTAGCTGCTGACAGATTTTTATGTTCTTTTGTATAGATGCAGACTCAGATTATTATCTGAATTACAGTCCTGGAAAGAATCTTTGACCGTTATTAAATGAGCTGTGGTCTGCCAGACATTACACCGGTCCATCTAGCCCTGTAGCTCAACATTAGCTTTTGTCAGCTTGCACAGCCACTAAGTGAATACTTCCAGAGCACCCCAAGCAGCTGGTAATCTACTGACACGGCCACTTATTAGATTGGGAGTGACAGGGCCAAGCTCTCCACGGAGACTCTCAGTCAGGCCTCATTTAGGGGTGTGGTGCACTGAGGCTGCCTCCTTTGTATTGATCTGGCTTTGAACGTAATAACACCAAGACAAATGATATACAACATAAGACCTGACAAGCCGCTGCGTTTTCCCTCTTTGCCCACTCACCCACTCACACATACAGACCGGCTCTCTCCCTCTCGCAGATGAACACACGCAACTCTCACAATGAATCCCAGTAATTCACCATAATGTGATTACTGTTAGTCCTTTGAGAGATGGGAGTATATATAATTACAATCACCAGCCAGTCTGCTGTATAACTTTGGTTTTTTTACAGCAATATCGCTTTCAAATTTCACCCTCCTTCTTGCTCTTTTAAGATTTGCCGCCCGTCTCATCAGTGGAGTTTTGGAATACAAGGCTCTCATTGATGCGTAAGTTCAACCTGCAAGCTATGTGGATTGAAGATTAAAACCAGAATTATATGATAATGAGTCACGAGTTTTCTCATAGGTGATCTGTTGTGTGTAAAAATGTCTCTCAGGCGATCGCTGCCAGTGGATTTCACTCGAGGCCAGCTAGCTAGCAAGCCTATGTGCATGGAGCAGTACTATCGCCTCTTCACCTCCTACCGCTACCCGGGGTTAAAGACAGACACGCTGAAGGTCCAGATGAAGGCAGCATCCTCAGCACCGGAGCACATGATTGTGGCGTGCAAGAATCAGGTCAGGACACTGGCCGTTGTGGAGACTTCTCACACTCAGTAATACTGCTGATTAAAGAATGTTTTCTGTCCATTTGAGAGAATACATATATAGAGTACACGAGTCAGTTTCCATGTAGCAGAGTACTCAAGTCAGATTTTAAAGTAAGGACTAGTCTAAGCACCTTTACTTGAGTGAAAATGAATTATTCCTGTTATTTCCTGTGGTGAGAGTAAACAAATAAACAACCAACTCCCTTTTCTTCACCCCCCTCAAATAAAAAAAAATTTATCACACAGAAAAGAGCTAAGAAAAATAATAATTGTACGTAAAGTCATGATTCAAAAGAATCTGACAAAATTACCCAATCTATCCACTGCTGCACCTCCTGTGGATCATCTTATAGACCTTCTGCATGAAGGACAGGCAGAACAGAATTAGACCTGTTAGTTCAATATCATTTGACTAATTTTATCCCTAATTTTAATTCTGCTGTAACAGGGGAGTCAGTGCTGTCAGAAAAAGAAGCGCCTGCTATGAAAGTGTGACTATCTGTGGCTGATAGTGTCTATTTAAATGTTTAAATTGGCCAAAGTTTCATACTGGGACAAGACGGACCAGGAAGTACTAAACAGGAATTGTCATAATAGACAGCATGTAGCGGTAAAGAATTTATCTCATCTCCTGTCCGGAAAAACAAAGTTAAGCTATACTTTCACAGCAGGAGCCAGGTGACAGAAGTCATTTAAAGCCCCAATCAGGCTCTCCTACTTGACTTTTAAGGTTTAACTGCATTATTTTAAAACCCACAAAGACATTTAAGAGAACAGAAGCCATGTAGGACAATTGTGTTTGTGTGTGTGTGTGTGTGTTTAGATATTTTTGTGAGGACCAAAAATGCTACTATACTTGTCGGGACCAACAAAATGCCCATCCCCACGAGTTTAAAGGCATTTTTGACACTCAAAATGTCGTTTTAGTGTCAGGGTTACAATTAGGTTATAGTTAGGTTTAGGCTAAGGGTTAGGGTTAGGCATTCATTTTTGATGGATAGGTTTAGGGTAAGCGGCTACGGAAAGCATTATGTCAATTAAATGTCCTCACTAAGATATGAAAAAAGCAAGTGTGTGTGTGTGCGTGCGTGCGTGTGTGCGTGTGTGGTATTTTCTTTAAGACCTCACCTATCCTCTAACAAAATCCCCTGTACAAAACAGCCTGTACTCATTACCATCTCATCTCAGAGTCGGATCAAAGTCACCGATCCACATTCAAACACATGCCACCAACATCTGCAGCGTTTATAGCCCATGGCTAATATATTGATTTTATGAAGGTTAAGAATGAGACTGCAAATTTACATGGAAAAATTCAGGAACTCTCCCCTGGAAATGATTCTGGGAGCCATCAATCTGTAGCCTCTAAGGGCCCGTCCCTATGGAGATACAGGGAGTTAACTTAATTACTGCAGATTAAATCGGCCACTTTGTCTGAGAGCTTCCTTGAGTCGCATGTTTAACTGATCGTGGAAGAGAAGCAGGTAATTGGCCCTTCTCAGTCCCTGCCATTATTACTAATGTCATTATCTCAGCTGTTCAAACAGTAGCTGTAAGGTTAGCTATAAAGCGCAATTAGCATGCAAGGACACATTTTAATGTAAATATTCTCCTCTCAAGTTGAATCTTCCTGGTGAAGCTGTACATGATGGAACAGCTGAGAGACTTGTGATTGCTGTAATTTATTTTTCTCACTAGTTTTTCGTGTTGGATGTAGTCGCAAACAGCAAGCAGCTCAGTGAGGTGGAGATCTTATCCCAGCTGGAGAAGATTGTGAAAATGTCTGAAAACGCTGAAGAGAGGCTCCCCCCTTTTGGCATCTTGACATCTGATGGGAGGACAGAATGGGCACAAGCTAGAGAGGCACTAATAAAAGGTCTCACCACAACTTCTTTTTTAGGCAATTTAATATTTTAATCAACTAAAAAAAAATTTCTTTAGAAAAAGCAAATCCAAGGCATGGTTCTCCTTCTTTCATCTGTCCAGATCAGATCAACAGGGACTCTCTGGCGCTGATGGAGAGCTGCATCTGTGTGGTGTGTCTGGATGAGCCCAGCGGCCTGGAACCCAGTGATACCAACAGGGCCCTGTTGATGCTACATGGTGGAGGACATGAAAAGAACGGTGCAAACCGCTGGTATGATAAGTCAATGCAGGTAAGACGATATTCCAGGCGCTACAGTTTTCCATGATGTAAAGTCTGGGTAATCACTTAATCCCCATTTTCTCAGCTTGTTGTAGGCATGGATGGGATATGTGGAGTGGTGTGTGAGCATTCGCCATTTGAAGGGATTGTTCTGGTGCAGTGCTCCGAATACATAGTGAAATATATGTAAGTTAGCTCACTGTAGCAAGACAGTTCGCACACTGAATATGGTCATCTAAATGAATGCTGATGAGGCCAGAAGTGTCTGAAACAAACATGTTGTTGTTCTGAAAAGAATGGAAAGTTCTTCCAAGATGGTGAAGTCCTCCAGCTCTAGGGAGCTTCCCCCTCCAAGGAGGCTACGCTGGAAATGTAACTCACATATCCAAGGGCTCTTAGCAGCATCTGCAGAGAGACTACAGAGGCAAGACCAGCACAATCACACAACTACATTTATAAATATGTACAAGATTTTTTTGAGACACAAAGTCATACAAATCTACGGTTTTCTTCTTCAGGCTGGTGAATAATCTCGACATGGATGTATTCAAATTCAAAGATTATGGGAAAGAATTTATCAAGAAGCAGAAGATGAGTCCAGACGCCTTCATACAAGTTGCCTTGCAGCTTGCATTTTTCAAGTAAAAAATATTCAATGTGTGATATCATAAGCATATCTCTAACTGAACTGTTTGCCATCAAGGTGCAGTTTCAAATCATGTCTGTCCTGTACTTAGATGCACTGGAAGGCTCGTGTCCACTTACGAGAGTGCTTCAATTCGACGTTTCCAAGAAGGTCGCGTAGATAACATTCGCTCAGCCACCGCCGAGGCCCTGGCCTTTGTTAAGTCTATGGCAGATGAGAGGGGAACGTTCTCCGTGAGTCATTTTTCTCACTCTCGCTCTAATTACTAACTCTCACTTTACTGTTCATCGCGCCTCTCTAATGAAACAGGTGCGACTGGCAACCTTGGCAAGGAAAAGTCAGTCAAACAGATGATCCCCCTGAAGATTTAGCGGATCTATGAAAAATGGCTGCCTTTGCTGCTGTCTTCTTGCTCGATGCAACAAATATCATGTGCCCACTTTTTTTTTTTCATTGAATGACTTTTCTTCTCTAACAGGACTCAGAAAAGAGGAAACGACTGGGGGATGCAATTAATGCCCAGACAAGTTATACAACTGCAGTGAGTATTATTATTAAGAAAATACAAAGTTCTCTGGTCCACAAAATTCTCACCCCACCAGCCAAGAAATGGTCCACGTGTGTTCCTCAAAAGCAATAAAGCATGCTATGTAATTAGCTTTAAAAGTGCTGGTAGATGTATTTCTTTTTCCTTATCAAGATTTTTCCCTGCTTCTAGTTTAATGTTAAGTCGAGCCAAACATTCTACATTTGTAATGCACAGATGGAAATTCTACATTAATTTCCTCATCTAATTTTTGGCAAGAAAATGGGAACAAGTTTTACTTCCAAAATTCTTTTTTTTGCCCCAAAAATGACTGTAAGAGGCTGGTGAAAGCTTTGATGAGGCTCTGGTTGTGGCTCAGCTGCATTTCACTGAACAGTGAGCCACATTTCTGGGATAAGGACGTCAGTTTTAGTGAATGGAGGTGGAAAAGTAACTGTTCATAAAACCTTTAAATGATCAAAAATATGTTTTTCAGGCGATTACAGGAATGGCGATAGACAATCACCTCCTTGGACTTCTGAGGATCTCAAAGGAGCTCAACATGGAAAAGCCAGAAATCTTTTGTGATGAGACATATCTGGCCAGTAACCATTTCATCCTCTCTACCAGTCAGGTACCACATAATCGTATGCTATTAAAAAAATAATAATAATTAAAAAAAATAAAAATAAAAAAATAAAATATATATATATATATATATATATATATATATATATATATATATATATATATATATATATATATATATACACGCTACTCCCCGGGCGCCCAATGGCAGCCCACTGCTTCACTGAGTGAATGGGTTAAATGCAGAGAGTATACATTATTATTATTATTTT